>JAQBSW010002391.1:0-104459 GCA_029291075.1 Eudiplozoon nipponicum | reverse complement strand
CGGTCTGTTGTCCTCTCCGTCAGCTGTGGAAATTGACACTCATTCGGAAATTCTTCGGAACGACAAAGACAAACTTGGCAAGCATATAAAACTTCTGGTGGTTATAACACCAGTTCTTTGGGGCATATTTATTAAAGGATTGCGGAGATCTCGATCGCCGCCTACCATTATAATTTGACTTGGAAACGAATTTTGGTCGAGCATTCACTTGATTTAGCTCGGATTTGGTAATGGCCAATCCTTCTAGAACTTTAGCCATGTTCGCCACTGTTCTCTCTAAAGCGGAGATTCTATCATCTTGCGGGGGTGAAGAAAAGGATGATGGATTCACTTTGGGTTCCAAAACCCTATATTCTAACTCACATCTCTCAGATAAGTCATCTATAGAGAGAGTGTTGGGAAGCTGTCTGGCAAAGAGTTTTAATGTTTGTGGAAGATTGTTAATAAAAACAACCTTAGCCTCATGGTCAGAAATGTTGGTTTTATACCAACGTTTCCGTAATTCCCTCAATATTTCGATGGGGCCAAGATTTGGCATATCTAACTGCGCATATTTGTTTATTATCTGCTCAGTTTCTGTGGGCCCAAGCAAGGATTCTACTTCGTTTTGTAGGCCACAAATGGGATTAGGTAGCTTCCTAATGGCCTCAAGCTGAGGATAAATCCGTCGCTGCAATTCAGAAGGTAGTTTAGCAAAAACCTTCGACAGTTTTTGATGACTGTCAGAATCAGGAAACGGGGAGAAAGCGGAGTCTACGCGCATAAAGAATAGCTCACTATCTCCATCCCAAACAGGAACATCAATATCTAAAATTGGACCTGACATTCTAACAATCTTACGGGATCTTAAAAGCATAAATTTATAGGCAATATGAAAATGTATAAATATACTTTAACGAAACGCTTACCCACACAAAAGCTTCCACAGTTGAATGAGCGCAGAACAAAACACGTCACAGTAACTGCTTCCAAAAATCCGCAATTGAGCCTGTCGAGTACGTACGGTACCGTTTTGTACGTAGAAAAGATGAACAGAGGCCCCGTTGGCCTTTGATGCCAATGTATTATTATATCCCCCAAAAAATTCAACACAAATCCACGAATATATACCCAACAAAATTCCCAGAAGACCACGATCACGATAGATAAAACGCAAATTTTAATCGATTTTTATCCCAAATAGATGAAAAAGGAAGTCAATTTTATTTATACCAAGAAAATCAGAACAATAATCAATATCCTGGCGCGGTCGCCAATTTTGTAAACGCCCCGGCTTCAAGTAAATGCCGTACGACGTTAAAAACTCGGTTAAGGTGCTCTGAATAGAGATTTGTTACTGATAGGGGGGCCCATAAGAGAGCTTGGTAATGCGATCTCCTGAATTATTCAGAGTGTGAAGATGTCCTAGAGCCTTGGGTGGACTCTGGTTGTTGTCGTTTTATTTGTAGTGTTTTAATCACGATGTGGATAACGTCGTTCAGGTTCTGCAATTAATTGGCTCGTCTCGCTGGTTGTACCGCAACAAGATGAGTCACGGATGTAGCCAATTGTTGGTGAAACTATCAAATCACCAGCGTAGGTATTGACAGCCGACAGAACGCACACGCGTGACGTAAGATTGATTGCAAATGCCACAACTGACTTGCATGGTAAATTGCCGTGCTTAAATAGCATGCCAAGACTACTTGCACACTATTGGTTAAACGGCATGTTTCGCTTTTATCTCATTGGTGCAACGTAAATAAAATTGAATTTAATTTACGCATTATGTCGGCCATTAATTTGTGTCGTTACAGTATGATAAGATGTAATTAACTGGTGTCTTTAGACCACCGTATGTGTGCTTTATTAGGTTTACGATTTTACTAAGGTCTTTAAGTTTATTTTAGACTGGCTGGGTTAAAATGTGGTTGTCGGTAATTTTAATATATCTCTTTATTGTAAAATGGCTAATTTTTTCTCGTTCAATAATTTAACGCAAGTTACAGAATAACGAATTAGATATATTATGCGAATTTGGAGATATAATTAATCTGCTGCTATAGTTACGAGGTTGTTCATTATTTTAAGGAGTTCGATCTTAGACTAATTATTGTTATATGGTGCCATGCAGGTGACCTTAATCAAGACATAACGATTACGAATTCAAATAAGCTGCTTATCAGAATTAACGGCATATTTTTGAAAGTTTATGCAAAGTCGGTTATTACGACAATTAAACAATAATTGATGATGATCATGGAAGGTCGAAACGCGTCAATGCGTTCCATTGACGATAGTTTTGTTATGTTGTTCGACGACTAGTTAAATTCAATAGGATTGGTGTTTACTTCAAGCTCGCAATCTTGATTTAAAGAGTCATTACGACTATTCTTTTTTATGGAATATAATTTGTTTTGTTAATTATGTCTGCTCTGTTAGGTAATCCTTTTAATATTTCAAAGAAGTTGATACACCAAGAATAAGTAAATGTTGGATTGATTAAAATATAAATAAATAACATTTTAAAAGGCAGCTTACTTAAGAGTTTCAAAACATTGGGATCAGACAACTTAGATATACGTATAAAAACTGTATTTTTGGGAATCCGTGAAAGATCAGATTCGGTCAAACTGAATAGACTTAAGAACAATCCAAAACTAGGATTAAAACAACTTAACAACCAGCGTAGTTACAACGAGGAAGAGAAAGACATTGAGGTTACAAAAAGATAAAACGTGAAATGAATTTATAGGAGATTTGGAAGTTTTTTGTTAATTTAATGTTTAATTCGCAGGATGGAAGGCATATGCCTTCTGGAACAGCCGTGTGTCTTAGACTGTGATACATTAGTAAAATTTATCATAGAAGTCAAATGTAACTACAGAACGCTAATTTAAGCACACCGATTGACAATCTATTTCATTTACTTCGCGTGTTTCTCAATACACGTTACTCATTTTATAATATAAATTTGATGGGTGGCAGGATACCACCCAGAATTTTAACAATCATATTACGACCGATGACAAAAAATAGCAAACGAATTAGCGTTAATGACAATGAATTAATCCCATCGATTCCGTCATTCTTGAAGATCCTTGAACGATTAATAGTAAATCGTTTTGACTCCATCGTCCAAGTAGACTGTAATGCAAGCGAGCATGGATTTACTAAATGGCGTTCAATCATTGCGACTATACTCTCCGTGTAGAATTTTATTGCAGATCTTAAATTGAAAAATATGGACGCAGTAATAGTTTTCATTGATATTGATTAAGAATCTGACTTAATCTATTTTAATCTATTGTGGAGGTCACTAGTCGATTACAGAATAACCCAGTTTTTCTTAGATAATTTCACTTTTACTTATGTAATATAGGTGAGTCTATCCAAGCTAATAATACGCAATTCAGGATGGTAAGTGTTAAAACCGGAATTTCTCAAAATATTGGCTTTTGTCAGATTCTATTTAAAATTAAATTTGTAAAATTGCAGAATGTGATTCTCAAATCTTCAAGTCTGCAAATTTGCTGATGATCTAACAATTACTGTCCAATCAACCAAAACAAGTCATTTCTTGAAAAATAATATGGCATTATATTTTAATGATTTGAATATCATTTTGATAATGCAAGGTCTGAGAAGCACCTCAAAGGAACGCAAGTGCAAAAAAATTGGTCGTATGACTGAGTTTAACCATATTTATATTAAAGACACCGAAGGAAAAGCGGTTTTTGAAATCAAGCATTTACATTAAATTAAAGATTTAGGCAGAACCATTCACTGTCCAATTACAGCTAAAAAACACTTCACATCAATTGTTGACTGCGATAAGAAAAGATTGGCGTTGATAAAAAGAAATATAAAATCGAAAGGTAAACATCTAAATTATATATATATATATATATATATATATAAAATTTGGATAAGCCGTTCTTTGAATACGCAGCTGCAAAATGGGACCCAATTGAAAATATCTTTAAAGCTTGGTTGGAGCCGTACAAAGAAATATGTTTGAATGTCCGGTCTCGTTCAGCATTTGCTTGTAGACTACGGCAAATTTCTTAAAAAGCATTATTTTTTAGAATACCATGCTACTTTAACACAAAATTCCACCACCGATGAAATTATAAATGAAGTAGTAACAAGGTCCGGATTATAAGCAATTTCGCCGCCAATTAGAGGAAAGCTTAATGATAAACTTTTTCGTTGTCTAAAATTTGTACAATTTCCAATCTGTTACAATGAAAGCTGAGAGATATTCCAACAACTGAGATGTCCTTTACAATACACCGTGCAGAAATAAGACAAATAATTAGCCAGGGTGATCTACAGAGTTTAGAGTTCGTAAGTTCTAACTTCAGTTTCACCAAACTTCTGGGTTAATAAGTTTAATCACACACTTCATTATTTAAACTTTTATCCTTTGTCTTTATCGTAATAACTGTATAATGCTTTTATTTATTGCACGCAGTGATAATACCGCATGGTGTTCTTCTTGTTGATAAAACCAACAATAAAATTGTTGCTGTTTATTTGAATGATAATTATGCCTAAATTTAAGGCGTACTAGACATATTTATGTGATGTGATGACTTTTACTTATAGTACATTTTCTGATATTGTAACTTATTTGATGGAACACATGTGGCTCGAAAAATGTTTTCAAAATATATACTATTTATTGTTCTATAATATTTATAATTAGCTACGCAATAACTAATACTGCATTTGCATTCATATATATATATATATATATATATATATATATATATATATATATATATGTGTGTGTGTGTGTGTTTGTGTGTGTGTGTGTGTATTTCTAATCTAGAAAAAGCAGTACATAACTATTATATATTTAATTGAATGGTGTCATTAGTACCCCACAATTTGTTAACAGATATCTTTTGACGCCAGGGTCTATCGTTTTGTTTAAGAAAAATTTTTTTAGGATTAGATGTAATTCACAATTATTTCTAAATTAAGCTTCTCTCTTTTTTTACAAAATATTGACACTGTATTTTGAGCTAATGATACTAATGATCAACAACAGTTTTTTTTAAATTTTAATAATTTTAAATTTATCATCCAATTCTTATCTACATGTGCAGTCCTACCTTGTGATTTAACTTACTTGTTTTATTTACATTTCATTTTTTAATTTCTTTAATCATTCCACATCATTAAACAGTCGAATATGTTCCATAATGGTGTTATCGCAGGCATAATTTTTGGGTCTTTTATTCTTTGTTAATATTTGCTTATTGATCGTATCAGTTTCCGTTTAAGTTATCATCAATTTTTTTATCATCAACCAATATGTTTACTTTATTTTAATAAGTCCTGAATTGACTATAATAATTATTCTATTTAAAAATATTATGTTTCATCCAATGAACATCCTTTTAAAACATTGCAATAAACTTTCTTCTTAATAATCTCATCCTTCTGATTGTAAATGTTCGTTTGATTAAACGATGAACGAATATTGGCTGCGCGGGCGCAGATAACAATTACTCTTAATCAAAGTTACGATTTCGATATAAACACCTGACCCACAATGTACATAAAACTGTCAGTATAAACTATGTATTCTATAGTGTGGAAAAGGCAATTCATCTAGTAGATCGGTTTCGTTCTTACTGGGAACTCGTCACGCACTGTCCAGAATTTACCGCAGACAGGGCACAAATCTAGACACATCTGCATCGACAACTGGAGATCTAACAACTGAGCCAGATTCCGAAGCAGTCGTGCGAAGGGTCCATTTTTAAAAATGTGCGGCAGTGTGGCTCAGTGGTTAGAGAATTGTATTTCAAAGCAGACGTTCCAAGGTTCGAACCCTGTCCGTGGCATTTTCTAGCAAGTACGTGATGAATTCCAAATAAACACGAAATCGTTCTAGTGGATGAATTGAAGGAATGGAATTATAGCAAAACTGGATTATTCTAATTTACATGATCTGTGTTTTGACTAACGCAGTAATGATTCCAGTTGTATTTTTTTATGTGCAATATGTTTCGGTTGTCGTTATCGGCCATCTTCTTCAGTTGGTTCATCCGCACCAGTGTTACAAAACAAACTTATGAAGCTAGCTTTAATAGTTTGTTTTTTGAAACTGGTGATTATGGACCAATTGAAAAAGGCGTTCGATAACGACAGCCGATATATATCGCACAAAAAACAACTGGAGTCATTACTGGATGAGTCGTATTTTCCTCACCATATAGTATTTAGTTCATACTGACAAATTTGTGTACATAATCGGTCAGGTGTTCGTTTAATTAGTTATCTACTCTATATAATTCTACTTTACCAGACTCAATTGAATCCTAAATGATTTTATTGGTCGTAATTATATCATTTATGTGAGCGCCATAATTTAATTTTGATGATATCAATTGATCTTGTTTAGAGGATTTGGCTGCAGTTTTAATGACCAATTAATTCAATATTTCCTCATTTAACTTCATATATCCGCTCTAATCTGCAATTAAATTCATATATTTTACTCATGGTTTGACATCAATTTTTAATTCCCCAACTTTCTCATTATGCGCAGCTTCTAATTTACGATTAAGTTTGCAGAGACTCATCAGTCGCATTCAATTTAATTCTACATATTTTTTAATTTTTCTATTATCTTCACAATATTATCTCATAGAGATTATCTAAAATCCTCAAAGTTTTTCTCAATATTCGGAACGTAATTTGAGGACACATCTTGCTAAGATTTAAGAGAGGTTTTGCAATGTTACTGTCACACGAATCTTAATATATTTTGTCGGACAAAATACATTTAAATTTGCGGACCATTGAATTTTAAAATCTGTAGGCTTTCCTCCGGGATTCATGGTCTATAGAGCGCAGAAGGTTCCGACAACTGAACCTCTAATCCTAGGAGCCAAAATTTTTTAGAATAATATCATATATTTACTAGCGTATACGAAAGAAAATTTATAAAATTTAGATAATGTTTTTGGTGGAAAACTAATATATATATATATATATATATATATATATATATACATATATATATACATGCAACCGTGTATTAGGTGTTGCGCGCATAGCAAAAAGTAATTCAAATATGACCAGAAGGATAAACCAAAGACAGCATGAACGGAAAGTATAATCTCGTGCACATTCGTGTCGTGCTTAATGACGTCTCATCAGTAGGAACCGGAATTACACCCTTTACTCGCGCTATATTTGGGAGAGGAATGTGGGAAAATAGGACTGTAAAATCTCTTATACGAATGTGTAAACCTGCAGTAGTGAAGCTAGATGTATATAATGTCTTCGACATTGCGACTTCAAAGCTAAATCTGCAAAGAGTGACAACACTATGGCTATTGTGTCAGTACCCGATACCAACATTATGGTACCGAAAAGATACATGGTACTAACACTATGATTTCCGAGTCGATACATGGTACCAACACGATGGATTTCAATGTATGCTAAAGTTCACCTAAATTGGGAATTTCAATTATTTCTGAACACATGTTACTCCAGTAATTCCATACACTCTGGCCTTGATCAATATCAGTTATCACATTTCGCGATAATCATGACATCATTCAATTAAATATATAACAGTTGAATCATTTTTGAGGCGGAGAACTAATATATATGCAATTGTGTATTAGTTGTTGTGTACATTCATTTAGTGCTTACTGGCGACTCATAAGTAGGAATGAGTATTAAGCCACTTGTCCATTATATATTTGGATGAGAAATGTTGGAAAATAGGACGAGATTATATTTTTGGTTCATCCTGTATTTGGCTTATCCTTCTGGTCATATTTGAAAAAAATTAATTTGGACTGTGTATGTCAAATAATTGCAAGACCTTGTCCTTCAACCTACACACTGGCCTACGTGCTAGAGACCACATTATGGTGGTTAAAGAAGAATGCCTGGCGCTACATATATATTACTGTTTTGTATATAATGAGCAAGGTGGACGTTGGACATATAATTGTTTTCATAAACAAGCACAATGGTCCTCGTGCTGGGGCAATCGATCGATTATGCAAGGTGCCAAGGCCGTTTACTATGTGGGTTGAGTAAATTGCCGAGATTTATATAGAAGGAGAAAGAGGTTGGAGCAACGAAAGATCCAAGAGATTGATGGAGATAGCGTCTGAACATCGGTAATGAATAGTATATAACAAATTGTTCTACAATTTTGTCCTACAAATATGCACTTCCTATGCCAGAAAAGCTCTAATTAACGATAAGTTAGTAATAAACGTTGATTCGAATCGTAGTATGACCTCAATATTGCAATCAATCTCGTATATTTTACATAGTGCAATTTCATTGCAATGTAAACAAGCATATCTCAGAAACGGTAATGTTATTTCGTTAAAATTTATCTTGATCTGATCAAGTTCTCAAATGCACTTAAGCGAAATGTTTAACTAGTTATTCTAAATTGCATCGCCTATATGATATAATAGGATGCCATCATTTTACAGGCGGTTGCTGTATATTCATGATAGTTATTACTTTTCTACAATTCACTATCCGTAAAACCTTTATCAATCTATTGAAAATTAAAATATACCTACTTCTAATATACTAAGTTTATAAACTCAATTTAACATGAATTAAATATTTTATTTAAATAATCGTTAGGTTTTGTGACTAAACAGTTATAGAAAATATATTTTACAGGTTTTATCAATGCATGTGATAGGCTAAATCCATTAAATAAATTATGTATACACATAATAAACACTCTCTACACTAGAAAGTTTTATTTAGAGTGTCTAACCTTGTTATCTAAGGGGAACTTCTGAAATGACATGCTCCAACTCGCTAGAGTATAAGAATACACTCTTGGCCTAGTACAGTTTGAATGGTCTAACGAGTTTGAAATCACAACCTGGTCAACTGAACTAGATGTACTATCATATCCACAGATATTGGATGCACCATCAATGTCCTCGAAGTTGAGATACAGTATAATTAATAGTTTTATACAAATTCCATGAAAATTTGGCTATCGAAATGACTATACGCCGCTTAGATAGCAATACCAGAATTAGTCTAGAATTCGAATTAATGTTGAAGCTAAAATTAAATGAATTAAATGAATAACCTGAGTTACTTCGATTTAAAATTCTCGAGTAACAAAAGAACGTTGTTTTCGGATAGACCAAATATATTATGCTAATTTATGTATAGAATTAGAGAATCAAAATATTAAAAGCCAGAGAGTCACATAATCTCTCCGTGATGAAGTAACTTGAGACAGAACAAAAATGCAAAAGCTGAGATCGAGCAGATTCAACCAACATAAATATACAAAATATTATTTCAACTTTGCGACAAAAATATTTTTTTATGCAATCGGCGTTCAATAAATGTACAAATAATTTGTCATTTTTGTAAAAATGTAGAATTCCTGACTCGGACAATTACATAACGAGGTACTCTTAATGTTATATATTATAGTAAAATGCACATTAAATAATTTCTTTGTTCCGAGTGAATTCGATATGTGAAATTACATAAATATTTCTAATAGACTATTTATCGTATGAGCAGAAAAAATGTCAATAACGTGAAGAAATACAGACGCTCGTGTCCTATAAAAACACAAGATATAATGTACTTGTAATAGTCCATCGTGGATGGAATTCCAGATTAGTAAGCTAAACCTCTCCTAAAAGCTTATACAAGTTCTCCAACCTCTTTCATATTTAGACTTCCATTCGAGTCAATATTCTAGCACACGATATTCTACCACACAAATTAGAAGAATTCTGCGCAGGAGTCTGAGCCCATCTTCATTCGACTTAGAATGCGATTACATATTTACAAAGCGAAACGCCAAGTAAATTTCTGTGTTTATTGACTTCCCGATTCCTGAACTAAATTAAATGGCATAATTCGCGGAATAAAAAGAGTATTGAAAACGTCTTTCAGAATAATTAATTAAATAAATTAAGCTAGGAGTCTAAGAGCTACCCCTGCTTTAACAAGGACCTCGCGTCAGAAAAATAAATACATGAACATATAATAAAAGTACACGAAAGGAATTAGGTAAAGAAAATTCCAGAATTACTTACAATATATTTTACAATTTCTTCTATACTGTAACGGCTAAAATTATTCGCCGATATTTTGCAAAAATAAATTTAAAATTAAATACGCTGGACCAATGAGGACGCGTAATCCGTAAACAGCAAACTCTATGTTGCCTCAAACCTTCAAGAAGACTAGTCAAGGCCTTCGAACAGGAATTACCACATCCTGTTTCGTCAATTCTACTTGTTCATGTGCATTGGCTCAAATGATAACTAGCCTACAAACAGGACACAAAGATCCAGTGTCTAGAGGGACTTCAGTACATGCACGCTCGGCTAACATTCGCAAACTCTCACGGAATATGCCAGTAAACGTCTCCTTAACCCTTTAAAAGACCACCATCAGTACTGCTCCTGGATCCTTTTTTGACTTATTGGTTACGTTGCACGGCATTCTAGACGGAGCGTTACAATACAATGTATGTATAAAGCACCAGCGGAAAATTCATATGTAAAAAATAAATTATTGATTTATTTTTATTAGGCGATTTACTCACACCACATATTCGCTCTCCCGTTTTAAAAGGAAAATATACTCAATCGCGAAACTATTTTGCTAACTAATAGATAATACTTACTGCTCATGCTATTTCGATTGCATCATTTAATTTTATGTTGCATTATGTCCATACCATTCCATTTCCATTGGCATTCTTTATGTGATAAATTTAAAGATAGATATGCCCTCGGTAGTTCTGTCCTTCTCTGGTTTCACTTCTTGATTCATTCGGCCATCCCGGTAATATGTGGAACGCAATGATCCAGAGATACATAGTCCTCATTGCCACTTTTTTAATGAAATTCCGGTTTGGCGCAAAGACAATATTTAAGTTCGAACGAAATTTGCATATCTGTATATTTAACTCTACCATCTTTAGTTTGCAAAGACAAATTGTAATTAGCATCAATCCACAATGGTATTCATGTCAATTCTTTTAAAAATTACCTGTAATATAATAGAACTGAAAATTTTACCAGGATAACGATGCTTCTAACACGTAGAATGATTTTATTCCGCCTACAATTCAATATGAAATCGAGCTTTACTGATTGATCAGCTATTACCATTGTGCTCTTGGCTCACCTTGCCGAAATATGGCAATGCGCAATAAAGAAGCTTTTATACGAGCCCTGTTTCTAGCTGCTGCCTCGTGGTAAACCAGAGTCGTCCACCCATGATAAAATGAAGAGAGCTAAAGTTTTTCTGATGGAACAGTGCAATTTATGTCAAGCAAGTAAAGCTTGTATAAAGAATGAAAGTAATTTCTTAGTGCAAACTGTACAAATAGCCGCACATATCAATCAAGGCCAGAGTGTTTGGATTTACTGGAGTAACAGGTGTTTAGAAATTGTTGTAATTCTCAATTTCGGTGAACTATAGCATAAATTGATATCCATCATGTTGGTACCATGTACCGACTCGGAAACCATAGTGTTTGTACCATGTACCTTTTCGGTACTATAATGTTGGTATCAGTTACTAACACAATAGCCATAGTGTTAGTATCCTTTACAGACTCGGTATATATATTATATAGTGTGAGTTAGCATTTGAAGTCGTATTGTCGTTGACTTCAGATGATGTTAGCTTCACTATTACAGGTTTACACATTCGTCTAGGAGATTGTACCGTCCTATTATTCCACATTCTTGTACCAAATATATAGTGGTTAAAGGGCGTAATACCGACTCCTACTGATGAGTCGCCAGTAAGCACGAAACGAATGTGCATGAGATTATACTTTCCGTTCAGGCTGCCTTTGGTTTATCCTTCTGGTCACAACTGAACTTATTTTTTACTAGGTTCGCAACATTTAATACATACTAGCCGCACAATTGCCTCTAAATTCAGTTACACATTTTATGATAGCTTTTTTTTACTTCAGTCGGCATAATGTCTGGCAAAATATTTCTCTCGCTAAGTCAACATGTTATGACTGTTTTTATAAATCACATTTTCTTATAGCCTATAGTTTCTTTGTGCTGATACGCACGCATAATTTTTCTCTTGATCAATCTGTTTGAATCATGCCTAAAGATGGTGTGGCAATACTTTAATTTTGTTGAATTGTCTTCATTTTTTAGAAATTTGAAGAAAAACTAACTTTATCTGAAATTTTATCATAATTTGGACGTCTTTAATTCAATTAGATGACTTATTAAAGATCAGTCTAATGATAAATTAAACAAAAAGTAACAGGCACCGTAATAAGAAGCATGTCTGCTGAAATTTCCTAAATTATCTCAAATTTTGTTATATCTGATTTTTTATTCAAGATATCATTTAGTATTTGCTACAAAGACTAATAAATTAAATAGCTAGCTATACTGTTTAAAAAATAAAATTAAATATGAAGTATTCTAATGCAAATGAAATTTTATTAAGCGTGCTAAGCAATTTAAAAATTCACAAATACCATTAAAACAATATATCAGTTAGGTGTCAAGATAAACCTCTGGTAGAATTTAATTAGCACTCCTAAACCTGTATTAATATAGATGGAAAAATCTGCTTAAACTTGCTAGATAAATCTTTGCCAGTGTTAGTATAATTTAATAAGATTGAGGACAGCTAAATTTGGTGTAAAGTAATGTAAAATAATCTGTTGATTATCCTGAAATAAAAACGCAACTGACTCTTGTTAAATATAAACCAACGAATCGTACACAAATATTTGAATCTTTTAGATTTACATGCAGAATTTGTACATTGACAGGCTAATCAATTACATATCTCTTCTTGAACAACCATTGATTTAAGTGATTAGAAAGGAATATAAAATAATTGGTTCTTATAATATCCTCAGTCTTCCTTTTCGAATCAATGATCTTAATAAGTCTTAAAGATAACGAATCGTTTCTTTTATCGCAATAAATTCCCACATTAACCGTATTAATTATATTTTACCAGTTGTGTATCAGCGTCCTTATGAATTAGTACTGTATTAACATTAGTACTGTCGGTAACATGACTAAACACAAATTTCATTAATCCTTGGATTTTCCATCACAAAATACATTACGTGACGTCGAAGTAATGAAACCTAGTCTGCATGAGTATGTAGTTGTCTAAGAAGGAAGTGAAAACTGGACCAGTAAAAATCAAGTTACAATTCATCTAAATGATTAAATTTCATCTAGCTTCCAAAACCAACTTCGTGTGTAATGGAAATATTTAAATAATTTTTAGAGAATTATTTTTTAAACTTACGATTATCCCATTTCGTTTTACTTACTCTATTTCAATTTCAGTATTTTTGCTCTGTTGTTCGATGCGAGCTATAGAGCGAGAGTTGTGGAAGAATGAACTGACGTATGCTAAACCACATTTATCATTAAAACGTTTATAGTATTATTTATATAATTGGAATATTTACACGTCATTTATTTTAAAATGGTATTAGCCAAATAAACCAGGTGCAACCTACTTAATTTAGAATTTAAAAAAATATTCCATGTCAGTGCGGGGTAAGTTACGAATCCGGAGCAAAATCTGGAAAAATTATATTATATTCTTTAGTCTTTAATTCTACAATAACATGGATTCTGGCATTATAAAAGCGGACATGGTGGACAAGCCAGTCGTTATGTATGATTATAGTCAAGTAGGCTAAACCAACAGGATTGACATGACAAAATATTTAGATCATTCCAAGTACAATAGATCTGTAGAGTATTTAAGTACTCAGGCCGAAACAACCCTGGTAATCTTGAGGCACACTTTTGATAAGGGGAGGAGAGCCTCGACAAGATTTGACAACCACGCCAGGGAGCTGATAAGTCAGAAGTCTACCGTGTCTCTTATATAATTCTAGAATGATATAAGACAGAAATTCACATGAATTTGAAAGACTAAGTTTAAATTTTGTTAAAGGCATAAAGGATTTACTTTCCAATTAGTCAATTTGTTTCAGCATGGATGGCTTATCCGAACTTTAACAAAGTTGGATGGAAGAATAATATCATGGTATAAGTTCTGGCAAATTACTTCCAGTTATACATAAGTGCAACTCAGAGGAAATATATATCTGGAAGAACAATGAAAATAAGTGACCTATTGCACCATAAGAAGATGCATAGTTAACTCCCGTCAGAGTCTCATGAACTTTTGTGTGTCAAGAAATCCGCGGTTGATGCTGCCAAAAATTTCAATAATTCAGTATTCTTAGCTGGACTAATATCCTGATTAAAGGCCGCATTATGCTTATTTAAAACCATGACGTTATAGCGGCCGAAGTATCTCAGAAAGTTGTAAAATGAATTTAAACATAATGGACTAGAGGTTTACATTTATTATGCAAAAAACGATAAAAATATGTAAATTATTCTGACCTTACATAATAAGGTTTGTGGTTTATAACGTGCAATGATAAATATCTAGCGCCATGTCAAAGGCGTAGCTGTGTGCAACCTAAAGTCTTGATGGCGAAATGCGAATTCCAATCGATTTAGTAATCATTTGCGTGAGTGCAGCGACAGGTTTTACGAGATATACATATATGTCATCGTATATATGGACAGCTTGGATAATGCTTAGTGTAGCATTAGTTAAATTCCATTAAAGAGTAGATCTCAGGAAGATTGCCTTTTTGAGCAAGAACAATTTTTTCATTCGGGACTAGCTGATCTAATTCGATTTGCTAAGTAATACATGGGCGAAAATGAGCTAAGTTAGGTCGGATATTTAAAAAATAATTATTGCTCAATACTTGATTAATAGCTATAGCTTGCGAATGCTAGTCTAACAAGTGTTAATTGAATTATAAAAACAGGGAATATGCCTTCCTTCATATTGATCTTTTGGTTGCTAATATAAAAGACAAAGAGGATGGTATCGATGCTATTAGTCTTTATCAATTTGGCCTTCGATCAAAGGTCTAATCTATATGAAAATATACCGAAGTTTTGAATCAAACAGGGACAGGTGCTAAAATAGTGATTCCAGTTCACTTGTGCTTCCCGTAAGTACCAGGTGATCCTGCCGACTTGATCGTAAAATATATTGCGGCATTTTAACCCTATAGTGCGAAGCACAATGGAGAGATACCAGATTCTGGCGCGGAAAATTAATTTGGTAGAATCATTACCCAGTCTTCCCAAAGTTCAAATGTTGATGCAAGTTGCTCAGTGATGTCCTTGTTTGGATTCTTGCTGCCGTTTTCTTGTGCAGGACAATCGATAGCACTCTTAGTTCAGTAAAATCTTGCAACTTTTACATTTCTAGGTACACCGAATTTTGGCCTTTATTGATAGGTTCTCACTTTCCTTCATGTTGAAGTCCTTCATCAGCTGCTTGTCTGAAAATGACGTTGTAACACGATTTTCCACACATTTTTTCTGAATTTTCAGGACTACATTTCAAGTCCCATCTTCAGGGTTGACATCATATTCACAAGTTTTTTTTTCCTGTGAGTATGGTATCAACTCTAAAGATAGGGCTAGAAATTAAGTCCCAAAAATTCTGGAAAGAATATGTGAAAATCTTGTTCCAACGTCATTTTCAAACAAGCAGCTAATGGAGGGCTTCAAAATGAAGGGCAATTAAGAACTCATCAATCAAGGCCAAAAATCGGTGCATCTGGAAATGTAAAGGATTCAAGATTTTACTGACCTACGAGTGCTATCTATTGTCCCTAGGCTCAGTCGTTGGTCTAAAATAAACGAAACATTTTCTGTTAAGGATTTCCGTCAATCAAGCAGATAAATAATTCGCTAGAGTTCATATTTCAAATAGAAATAACTTCAAATCTTGGACTGGAACAAAAGAGGAATTATGGTAACTACAGACTGTTAAACACGAAGATTAAGATGGACTCTTATCCACTGACAAATCAGGGCATATGACTACGGGGCATTATTGGATATCACTAACTTGAGATCAAATTTCATAATAGAAATCGTATAAATTCTAACGCGTTCATTTCCGGCTGCAAAACGCAGCAAATTATCCAAGCGGTTGGCTAAAGAAACCTTTCACGACGGTTCGTTTGCAATGGTGTATTCAGACGAGATAATTATCTGTATTGGAAATCACTCTTATTAGATGGAAATACAATTATTTAGTTGATAAACATCTGAAGAGCATTATTAGATGTTTAACTATGAAATTTGTAGGAAATACCTTCTCCAAAGAATAAATTAAGCCTTTGTAATGCGTTGCAGATTCAATTAAAAATGAGACAGAGCCAGAACAGTATATTAACCGAGTTGATTGTTGGGGATGATTCATTATACTTGCCCCTTCTACCGGGTCTAGCCATAGTTTATAGAGCGTTAACACGAAATCTCTTTCGGGAATTGAGTGTAGTCAATATGCTTTGGCCTATTACTTTAAACATGGAAGATCGTAAGGAATTCCTGTGAGCTAAAGACGTTAACTCCTGTGGACTGGACTAACCCGTTTTAACTGTTGAAAGAGATTTCTAATATGACAACAGGTCAGTTCTAGAAAAGAAAGACAACGATTTAATCATTTTGTTGAAGTATTACAGTTAAAATCTCAGGGACCGTCTAACACGCAATGGGACCTTTGAAAAAAAGAGCTTCTAGTGGTATAAGTTTCTGTACCTTATTTTGATTAGTAGTAGTAATAGTAGGAAAGTCATTACCTTAGGATTTTGACCCACCATAAAGCATTTATAATTATCCTTCTCCTAAAACCACTAAAGTTAACCAAAGGTTAGCTGGACCAGAACAGTTGAAATTCACAATCTTCCGCATTTCCAAAATAGGAGAACGTGTTGGCAAACGCAATCATTAATAATAATTGATCGGATATCGACTTATACGTACAATGCTGTTAAATGGCCTTGATAATTCGTCATAGAATTTAATCTCGTAATTAATGGAACCGCGAATGTTTGATCTCATGAAGGTTGAGTTAGCAGAGAAACCTGCTGATGCTCGCATATTTGTGAGTTTTATGTGGTTACTGTTTGAAATAGCTAGGAACCAAACCATCTACTATTTTTGGGAATTACGGGCTAAGGTGATTATGTAACAACAAACTCACTTAACAAAGGGAGATAAATTTTGCCACATATATTTGAGGATATGCCACTGTGAGTAAAAGCCTGTGGGGTTGATCAATCATTCAAAGTTTTATAGCACCAGAACAGATTATGTATGTATAAATACATACTAGTTGTGTAATACTTGTACATAAACATTGTACATATTCCCGGTATGAACAATCAAAGGATAGTTATTAAGAGAGAGGATAAACTTGGTTTTCAGTGCTAGGTGGCGATCATTAAACATAGAAATGCTCAGAAAAATAGATTATTGTTCTCATATACATGATCATCATTAGTGATTTTAACAGCCAATTCATTGCCAAACTTTCCTCGTGTATCCTAAATACAATTGGGACTGAGTTACAGCATATTAACCCACAAGATAATTGTATGATTTATAGTCTCTACCTAAAACTGAAGGCTGAATTACCGTGTACTAATAGAATAATTTTGGTATACGATCTCCTAGTATTCTTGCTGGCAATGCGTAATTGGCATATGGCACAGTTAGGAACTACTATAGCAAAATTATTTTATGAAGAAATAAAGTAATTGCCAAAAGAGCTTCTTAAGAAACCTCTAAGTTTACTTGATTTGGCTGCTATTCATACAGACTTGTTTGTAGCAGTGCGAAGAGATAAAGGATTTTATTTAGCACCAACAATAACTAGAAGGGTCCAGTATAAATTTCAAAATTGCAAAACTAAGAAAAAAATTACAATCGAGAAAATGAGAAAATTTTGGTCTCCATTTTTCAAGGGATCGTTTTAGTTCAAAAGAAGAGCAGAACGTGTAATTAAATTTTTGTGAATAAAATGGAAGTCCTTGTATTTAAAGATCTTTTCATTCCACTGTTTATCTAGATGAATTGAGTAACCGGGACGCAAGATCTGTTGACAGACCAAGAGTCTGAGATCATTCCATTTCCAATGCCGCGTTTTGTGCACGCGGGTAATAGCTGTACACGGGCAGTTACACAAAGATCCGATTTTTCACAATTTCCAATTTTGTTTTGTCTTTGATCGGGTTGACTTGTTCTTACTTCAACTGGAAATACGGTTCTATCACATCTTTGTTTACTGGCGACGTTTCGGTGCCTACTTTCCAGCACCATCCTCAGGCAACACAGTACAACAATATCATATTTAAGCAAATGTGGTAACCTCGTTCCAAAACCATTCTATTTATATATATTTGACTCAACACTGGTTTTAATCATAGAATTTGTCTCAGTAACTAAACTCAATATATAACTATTTGTAATTAGCAGACCAATCCTTACTCCAGCTATCTCAAATTCCCGGCATACATAATCTCATCTCGTGTGAAGAATGTTGTAGGAGAGAGAAAAAGTATCGAATCTTATTTTGGTGTTATAACTGTACTGTTACTATGTCACGATAATCAAAATTCAAAACTGATAAAATAAAAACCTTGACTGTCAAATACTGTATTTTATTTAAAGCCAGAACTCTAATGTATACAATGGTGTATGATAGGCCTATCGGTAGATTGATAGGTTTATTCTATATACATAATATATATATATATATATATACGGACATTAATCATTTTAGACATTACCATTAAAATTATATATTTATTTGAGATGGTAAATATATATATATATATATATATATAAGACATTTAACTCACACTGTTGCTTATATTTATATATATATGTTTTTATACATATTTATATGTATTTTATATATTTATATAAGGTGTGAATAAATAAATATACAATTTGATTAATTGGTAAATAAAAAACAGTAAGAAAAGAGTAAAATAATAATTTATTTGAAATATGCAAACGTATATATATATATATATATATATATATATATATATATATATATATATACATATATATATATATATATTTACATATATATAGATAGGATTAAAGATATTGGACCCACACTGTTGCTTATAAGTATATATATATATATATATATATATATATATATATATATATATATATATATATATGCATATATATAGATAGGATTATAGATATTGGACCCACACTGTTGCTTATATATATATAGGATTAGGGATGTTGGTCTCATACTGTTCCTTATATTCATATATATGTTTTTATACATATTGACATGTATTTTATATATTGATATAAGGTGTGACTAACGTAATAAATATATAGTAAGAATAGAAAATATTCATGTTTAACAATTAACAATGGTCCTTCTTCTAAATATATATATATATAAAGGTGTTACGATATTATATTTAGATATATATGTATATAGATATAATGAATTATTTTAGTCATATGAGCAAATATTCTTATGCAATTATTTCTAATAGTTGATTAACTTCGCATTGTGCTTACGATTAGTTTTTTGAAAAACGTTAGTTGTTCCATACTATCTCTATCTTTCTCTCTTTAATCGTTCACCTAAGCGTCTCTATGACATTCACTCTCTATCCATCTACGTAACTTGCTGCTCCATATTTGAACCAATTTTTTGCTATGTGCGCAATACCTCATACACCATTGTATACATTAGAGTTCCCGGCTTTAAATAAAATACAGTATATGACAGTCAAGGTTTTAGTTTTATCATTTTTGAATGTTGATTACCGTGACATAGTAGCAATACAGTTATAACAAATAACAAAAGGTTCGATACTGTCTCTCTCCTCTACAATATTCTGCATACGAGATGAGATTACGTATACCGGGAATTTGAGATAGGTGAGGTAATGATTGGTATGCTAATTATAAATAGTTATATATTGAGTTTAGTTACTGAGACAAATTCTATGATTAAAACTAGTGTTGAGTCAAATATATATATAAATAGAATGGTTTTGGAACGAGGTTTCCACATTTGCTTAAATCTGCTATTGTTGTACTGTGTTGCCTGAGGATGGTGCTGGAAAGTAGGCACCAAAACGTCGCCAGTAAACAAAGATGTGATAGAACCGCATTTCCAGTTGAACGAAGAACAAGTTAACCCGATCAAAGACAAAACAAAATTGTAAATTGTGACAAATCGGATCTTTGTGTAACTGCCCGTGTACAGCTATTACTCGCGTACGCAAAACGCGGCATTGGAAATGGAATGATCTCAGACACACCGCAAAATATTAACTTCAAAAAAAGTCTGAGATCATACCTGATTCGCAAGTTCTAACGTAAACTGTGTGCAATGGCCGGAAGACCCAAATACACCGAAGGAAACTGAAGCACAAATAAGACAACACGAACGGGACAACTGCTCCATAAACAGGTGATAAAAGATTTCATCGACATTTAGATGTAGTTTCTTTAAACATTTTCCCTATTTATGAGTTGAGAAATATTCCGACACTATTTAAATAAGATTTTATTTGCACGTGTGAATTACTGTTGATTTTTTATACAGATATTTTGGTTCAAATTCAATTTTTTGTATTTTTTCTCTAAAGCGAGGAATGATGTAGTTATGGTTTCGTGATAAATTGCCGCAAATTTTGCTATGTTTAAATTTATCTTCGTCACTTGCATATTCTATTTTTTTATGATTTATACTAGCTCTAGTTGTTTACTTTGTAATCGTGTTAGCCCAGAAAACAGGAAAACTTTTACTGTTTTTTAATTTTCCAAATTGAAAATAGTATATTTGGAATAATATCTCTCTGAAAAAATTAATTGAAACAAAAAACATTATTTTTTACATAAATAACTGTCTATAAATTATCCAAAATCATACAATATATACATTAACGTTTTAAAATTCAAAAATTATTAAGCAGCAGATTTTCACAATTCCATCCACAGTTCACTGATATTCAGAAAACAGTAATAAATTGTTGTTTGTGGACAAAACAGTTACTCATTATTTTAAGTTGATGTTTACAATTCTCATTATTATCAACCCAAGTCTAAATAGAAAATTTAGAGCAAATGCAATTATTTAATATTAACACGGTAGGTCTGACAAAAGCGAAAAATAAAGCTTAAAAACCAATCAGGTTTTATAATATAAATAAAGACATAAAATAATTTACACATTTTAATTCTATCTATCAAAGTCCATAATCCAAGCAACAATTTTGACAGACATAAACTACGCATAATCAATACAACAGCAGTATTTTTATAAATTAGTACTTAATAATTGAAACGTGATCATTGCCAAAGATTTTTATTTTAATAGATCTGTTATTTGATCATATATCCTGTAGATTTAAAAGAACTAGAAGATTTTAATTGCAACCATACAAACAATAGGCAGGGTAATCGAAAATAATACAAATCTAGTTAATTTATCTTGACTGTTTAAGGCAGAGTTCATTTACATGTAAGTCCACTGATTTAACTTGAAAATGTTAATTAAAAAAATTGATCCGCTCAACCTTAAATAGTGTAAGGCCAAGATTTTTAACCTAAATTATTAAGTTAAAGAACTCAAACAGAAAATATATTTCCCAATTATTCTGTATTCCGCTTCTAACATATAATATATAGTGAGTTGTTTTTGAATTCGCATTTACGAAGGCTTTATATGAAGTTAGCTTTAATACTGCATGTTTATGCATTCGAATTTGAGATTGTACCGTACCTTTTTCCCACATTCAAACCAAAATATATAGTGGATAAAGAGCGTTATACTGGCTCCTACTGATGAGTCGCTAATAAGCACGAAACAAATGTGCGCGAGATAATACTTCCCGTTCATGCTATCTCTAATTTATCCTTCTGGTCATAATTTAACTAATTTGTTACTATGTGCCAAAACCTAATACATAAATGCATTTTTCAACTCAGCACAAATGTTTAATTTTTAACCAATTATTTATAGAAGTTTGCTTTTATATTATTAATTGACTGATGATATGATTATCGATCAAGGCCAGAGTATAGGGGCTTTCTGGGTTTAGAGGTAACCATAAATAATTGTAATCCCCATTTTTTGTGAAGGTTGACATACATCGAAGTCCATTTTGATGATACCATGCAGGTTTTTGGTATCATAATTTTTGTACCAGGTACTAATACAATAGCTATAGTGTTGGTACCCTTTACAGACTTTGTATGTATTTTATATATATTGAGTTGGCTTTAGAGTCGCAATGTGGAAGACTTTAACTGAAGTTAGCTTCACTACTGCAGGTTTGCAGTACAATCCTATTTTCCCACATTCATCACACAATTATGTAGTTTGTAATGGGTGTAGCACAGGATCCTATTGATGAGTTGCCAGTAACCGCGAAAGGAATGTACACGAGTTTATACTTTCCGTTCATGCTGTCTTTAGTTTATCATTCTGTGGATATTTGAACTAATTTTTTACTAGATATGCAACACCTAATACACAATTGCATTTATATTAGTTCTCTGCCTCAAATAGTATCTAACCACACGTGATGTCTCATTTGGAAATTCTTGTAATCTCTTTGGGTTACACACGTGACACTTCCGAAACGACTTGCGCGTATTAAAGTATTTGACCTGATTATAACCTGCTAAGCTGATAAGTTATATTATCTCCGTTCACATAGATTTGCTATAACAGTTTATTTACAGACTTTACATATATTTCTTGAATGGTTGCGCAGTGCGAGCTTCAAATTTTGAATCTCCGCGAGTTGCGATCGTGAGTTGTGTCTTTGCACTTTCAATTTCGCAAAGATCAAATTTATCACCATTTACAAGTACGCATCGAGTTTGTCTTCTTATTGGTTGGGTGCGAATTTGTCCTTTTCTTTTAAAGGCTTCGGCATCGCTCATGTTAACCACTAGCAATGAGGTACGATCAAGTCCTTGTTGGCTGGCAACGTTTCTGTACGATATTCCATGTACCACTCTCAAGCCTCTAATTAAACATATATACTCACAATAGAAGATTTAAGTAAATGTCGTAACCTCGTTCAAAACCAGTTTTACTTATAAATATATATTTAAACGTTCTATATATATTTATATATATTTATTAATATATATTTATAAAAGCCGGTGCTACGCCCATTACCAACTACATAACTGTGTGAGGAATGTGGGAAAATAGGATTATAATGCAAACTTGCAGTAGTGAAGCTAACTTCAGTTAAAGTATTGATATTGCGACTCCAAAGCCAACTCAATAAATATTACATATATACAAAGTCTGTAAAGGGTACCAACACTATAGCTATTATATTAGTAACTGGTACCAAAATTTTGATACCAAAAACTAGCCTGGTGTCAACAAAATAGACTTCAATGTATGTCAAATTTCACAAAAAATGGGGATTACCATTATTTATGGTTACCTCTAATCCCAGCAAATCCATACACTCTGGCGTTTATCGATAATCATATCATCAGTCAATTAAAAATATAAAAGCAAACTTCTATAAATAATTGGTTAAAAATTAAGCATTTGTGCTGAGTTGAACAATGAATTTATGTATTAGGTGTTGGCACATAGTAACGAATTAGTTAAATTATGGCCAGAAGGATAAATCAGAGACAGCATGAACGGGAAGTATAATCTCGTGCACATTTGTTTCGTGCTTATTGGCGACTCATCAGTAGGAGCCAGTATAACGCTCTTTACCCACTATATATTTTGGTTTGAATGTGGGAAAAAGGTACGGTACACTCTCAAATTCGAAAGCATAAACATGCAGTATTGAAGCTAACTTTATATAAAGCCGTCGTAAATGCGACTTCAAAAACAACTCACTATATATAATATATATTCCAAGTCACTAAATGTTACCAACACTACGGCTATTGTGTAAGTACCTTATACCAATATTGTAATACCGAATACGAACATCGTACCAGCATTATGTTAACCGAGTCGGTACATTTTACCAAAACAGTGGATTTCAATATAGGCTAAATTTTACCAAATTGAGAATTCCATTTATCTGTGAACACGTTAGTCCAGCAAATCCAGTCGTCGGGGGTGTTTGCTTAACACTCTCATTTCCATAATAATCCGATTTATCTTCATTTCTAAGTATGCGCTGAGTTCGACTTTTTGGTGTCATTATTCCGTAGGCTTCCACGCCATTCGTACTAATCTCGGAAATTGAAGTTCGACCAAATTTTGGGTGTTTAAAATTCGGTATTTCAATTCCTGTACCATCATTAGAAATTTAATAACACTCCGTACACTGATCACAAGATCATATATTTACATTTGATTATATATATATATATATATATATATATATATATATTCTTTATGATTTCATCCTCGCTGGTGTGTTTGGCATTGTATTCTGATGAGCTTCATGGAAGATCAAAACACATCATAACCTGTGACTGATTAAAGATTTTTATATTCTACTACTGTAAAATTTCGACGGGTTTGGTGTTTATATTAAGCCTGAAATCTTGATTTATAAAGATGAATGCTAGTTATCTTTAAGGTTATTGATGGGTACACATCACTGTAAGTCAGCTGCACCTGATACGGATTTTGGGTAAACAGCTCGCTTGTAAGACGCAAAACTGTACCTTTTGCGGAATAATTGCTAAAGAACATAAAATGAAAATACTAAAACAGGATTAATTAATTGTTATTATGGGGAAGATTGCAATTTTAAGCATTTAGTTATTCTTTTGAAATGCGAGCTTTAATAAAATTCATTGTACCCTTCCTGTGTGCAAAAACAAAAAAGAAATTTTATCAGATATAAGAAAATTTTCTTTCTCATGGTCTTCTCAAATATCTACTCATGAACATATCTTTATATATAAGTTGGAAAGCAAAAACAAGGTAGAAATATGTGAAGAAAGAGAGTGTGAAAAATAGAAACCAATCAAATTGCGTGCGTCACATCCAGTTCAAGCTCAATGCTTGTACGTGCTTCTTCTGCTTACATAAATCCGGCTGCAATTTCTTTATCCTTAAGGCTTCGTATGTGGCTAGCACCCTTTTGTTTTTTCATTTAGTAATTACTTTGCATGCTACGTCTGGAGAAGATACGTACGATGTTTCAATTATGTGCTGCGCAATAGAAGACGTGTATTCACCATTTGATTTAAAACGGCGTTTAATTTACAGTGTTCTCTCATTCGAGTAATTAACCGTCTGGTCGATCGGCCTACGTAAGTTGATTGACAATTTGCGCATGTATATTGCTAGATAATATTTGATATCGACATTAACAGCTGTTTCTCTTTGATTGCTGGTAAAGGCAAGTGTGTCACCCTAAATAACACTCGTAGTTTGGCTGCATTAAATGTGCGTGTCAATGCTGCTTCAACTTTCTTTTGTGCCATTCGGGAAACTGCATCTCCTTTAAATGGGATGTTTAGGTAGACTGTTTTCTTTTCTGGCCCATAATACGTCTTTTTCTGTTTATTTCCCCTTTTAATAATTGATTCAATTAATTGTCTGGGATAGCGATTAGACATTAAATCGTTAATTGCTTTATTATATTCATTTTCTTTAGAATCTTGACTAACCAATCTGTCAATTCTTGAAAAGCAACCACGAACTGTTGATAATTTATATTGAAATGGCACAAAACTGCTGTAATACAAATACTGTGCAGACCAGTTTGGTTTATGGTAGATTGTTCTGTTTAATCTACCATTAGTTCTTTTCTTCAATAGAACATCTAGGAAAGGCAGACAGTCATCTTTCTCGTGCTCTGACGTGAAGCCGATATTCTTATGTGCTTTTTGAAACTTTAAAGCAATATTCGTGATTGCGACCTGTTCTTAAGTACAAGAAATATATCATCGACGTACCGTTTATATTGAGCACATTTTCTTATGTCACTCTTTAATTATGTATTTTCTAGGTGCCCTAGAAAAATCTCAGCCAACACTGGAGATAAGGGACTTCCCATTGCGACACCATCAGTCTGTTTGTAGATGTTTCCATTAAAACGAAATCGTACGTCTTTCGTGCATAATAAGATAAGCTTACGTAGAGTTTGACCTGGCACCGGCGATGGTAATATATCGTGTTCTACCGCTTTGATTATAATGTCAATGGTTTCATCAATTGGAACATTTGTAAACAAAGACGTAACATCAAAAGATACCATAATCTTATTTTTAATATTTATATCTTGAATTTTGTTTACATACTCAATTGAATCGGCAACCGAATGATTACCTAGTAGTTTACGTAATGGTTCAAGTAAACGAACTAGCCATTTAGCTAGTGCATGAAACGAAGAATTTACCATTGATAAAATTAGCCTCATAGGACAACCTCTTTTGTGTGTTTTTGGTAATCCGTACATTATTGGTGTAGATGATCCAACTGGCTTGAGCTTCTGTGCAGTGGCCTCATCAATAATACCGGCATCTGTCAAGATCTTAATTTCATTTATTACTTTGCGCTCCACCTTGTCTATTTCATCTGATTTATCGTCTAGACGTGTGAATTTTGTATTGTCATTTAACACGTTTTCCATCTTTTGTACGTAGTCAGATTTGTCCATTATAACTGCGCGTAGTATTTTAATGTCTGCATTTCTGCTGATATTTCTAAGTGCATTTAGATGCTGCTTTGTCAACGCATGCTGCTCTGCACATTTAGACGATTTCAAGTGTGAAGCCTGATCAACTAGTATAGCCTTGAACCAATTTTTATAATCAATACTGGTAGGCTCCAAGTCAGCTGTTTGTTCAAATAAAAATTCAAATGCTGCCTCAAAATCAACATCGCATTTATTAGAAGGATGTATTACATAACTTTGGCCCATCGTTCGTGCCTCCATTGTTAGCTGATCGATTGGCACTTTTGATAAGTTAAGCACACGCTTATCAAGGTCGGTCGGTATTAAATCACACAAAACTCCAGGTTTTACATCTTTTATTCAATTTGTTCAAAATTCTTTCGATATCGAATATTATTTACCAATATACATGCGCAAGTTGTCGATCAACTTACGTAGGCCGATCGACCAGACGGTTAATTACTCGAATGAGAGAACATTGCAACTTGAACGCCTGTTTTAATTCAAATGGTGAATACACGTCTGCTATTGCGCAACACATCATCGAAACATCGCACGTATGTTCTCCAGACGTAGCATTCAAAGTAATTACTAAATGCAAAAACAAAAGGGAGCTAGCCACATACGAAGCCTTATGGATAAACAAATTGCAGCCGGATTTATGTAAGCAGAAGAAGCACGTACAAGCATTGAGCTTGAACTGGATGTGACGCACGCAATTTGATTGGTTTCTATTTTTCACACTCTCTTTGTTCACATATTTCTATCTTGTTTTGCTTTCCAATTTATATATAAAGATATGTTCATGAGTAGATATTTGAGAAGACCATGAGAAAGAAAATTTTCTTATATCTGATAAAATTTCTTTTTGTTTTTGCACACAGGAAGGGTACATATAGTTATTACAAGTGGTTCTCTTAATTTTTTTACTTTAACAAAATTGTAGCTTTCCTTTAATTATGAATGATTTTGATCTTTCAATTAAATATTATCAGCTCTTTCAGTAGGATAGAGTATCATGTCGAAATGATAAACTATTACACTGCATTATATCTAGAATTGATATCCATGATTGTTAACTAAAACATACTTATTATTAAACTGATTGTATTATTTTTCGCATGAAAGATTAGCTTCAAACTTTAGTGTTAAGACTGCCTCAATCAAGGATATTCTATAAGAAACAATTCTTACAAATATGTAATAAAATATTTGACTTTAATGAGATAAATTTCATAAAATTAGATTGTTATTATTATTCATTTTGAAATTCAGTAAAATTTAACTGACAGAAATCGATTATGAATAATAATTGTCATGGTTGCATCTTATTGATGACGTTGAAGTATAAAAATAACTCATCAGATTTTTTGAGGATCTGGATCTCAAGATAACTGTATTTAGCTGCTTTTCTTATACAGCTGAATTGTTGTATTACATCATACCCGAGCGAATTTTCCTTTTTCTTATTTATTTATACATTTATTGTAATATTTGATGTGTGCTAATTAATAATTTATACACTGTTGATTTCAATGCATTTATCTTTCGAATCTCTACAATAATACAAAATTGTTTGATCAGTCATTATATATATATATTGTAAAAATTCCTTTGATTTATATTTTATGATTAATACATGTTTATAAAAAGGAAAATAAATATCTAATAAAACATCATACTCGTCCTAATTTATATATTTATAGGAATAATGTAATGATTCTACTAGCAGTTCTGAAATAATCTAAACTGCTAACATTTGGCGTGTGTGTACATGGATATTTGAATTTTTTTCATAATTCTAACCCATAATTGATAGTTAAGAAAATTTGATACTTTGACGTTGACTAAACATTTACTTCATAAATGATTTATCTTACACTCTCTTGAGTTTTTTAACAACCTTGCTGAGGGTAACAAGTATTCAATGCGCCCAGACTTCATTATTTTCTACTCAATTTCATTGTGGGGTTTATCGAAATTAGAGCTACAATTCAATCAAAGAAGCAACTGAATATGTCAGCTATATTCAATAGCAATATATTTAGGCTTCTAGATACATGAAGTCTTACGTTGATTTCGTAAATCTTATGATGAGCATGTGAAGATGCTAAATTATTTTCCAAATATGTTAAAAGCCTAATATCAAATAAAACGAAATCAATTATTTCTTTAGGTTGGGAATTAATATAAATAATTGCAGCCTTACGGTACTAGTTAACCGGGTTATTAATGAAACTATAAGCAGTACTGTCTTTGACACTTATGAAAAAATTAACAAGGAATCTCAAAAGGCAAATTATTTTCGAAAACATAAGAGCTATGTTGAAAATTGCACTTAGTGTAAATGAGATCGGTTATGATTTTCCAGTCTCTTTTTTTGTACAAATTTTATTAATTTCATTCAAACGAACATCAGGCTATCATTTGTTTTGTAAGTCTTTAAAATATTGATTTGAACACCCTTGTCTAATTAGTACGGTAACTAGCAATACTCAAATTTATATCCGTAAAACACTTATGATCAATGAACAGAAGTCTAATTGAAAAAAGAATTTTATTTGAAGAACAATATTTTAAAAGGAATTTTCTGTAAATCAGAACTAATTTTGAATGTTCATTTATGGTGTCGATCCCGACTTAAAAAATGTATCCACACAATATTTAAACGTTCCAGGGAATTATTTTTAGACCCCTTGAGAAATTTTGATATTGGTACATAAAGATCGATTAAAGCATATTTTAAAACAACTTCCGTGGCTTACACAATATAATTTATTTGCCATTCAATTATAAAATAATCAATATTTGCTTTTATGTCAAATCGAGACGTGACAATGATTTCACCGGTTTCGAATACAATCCTTGCTAATACAACAACTCCAATTAGGAAAAATTATGGAATTTTTTGTTTGAGAATTAACTTAATTTAGAATATGTTTCTAAGTGATTTTGCCTTATACTAAACAGTTTAAATTGGTTCTCTTTGTATAAATCTTGATAGTGATGCATTATATATGAATTTCGGTTGATACAAGCTAATTACAAAAGAAAGGATGAAATAGCCGTTGTTGACGGAATTTTAATTAATGCACCAAGCCGTAATAGATTTTAACTCCATGTATAAAATATTTTATGTAATATAATAGGCAATGCGTATCATCATCATCATCATCATCATCATCATCATCATCATCATGTACAGCCATACAAAAGCCAAAATTGACTAACGTTTCACTGTCATATAACCACAAGAAGGAAAATTGTATTTCTTATTGTTCATGCTTAAATGTGGACTTCAAAAGAACACTAGGTCGCCGTTCCTAGTGAGGATGTTTTGTGTTTGGAGTTTTCCTTCTCCTAGATAGTATGCCAACCAAGCCTGATGAGCACTATCCTGACAAACTTGTGCTCAGGGTCATCAGGCAGGATTTTCTATGGCCACGGGCCATATGACACTTACAACCGCTGTGAAAATGTTTTCGATTCCAATATATTAGATTTTTAATTTGACCCATATACTCAAAGGAATACGAATAGATTACTCGGTATCCTGCAAACCCAATATACTAAACGCTTAAGCAATTTATTCTTCACTTAACTAATGTAGAGAAAGAATTCCCTCCGATAAAAATAAGGTAAAAATTTATTTACAAACTTAAACCACCATTGCTGACTGAAACAAATATTATTTAAAAATAAAAATATTGTAATATTTTCTCGAAATATCTTTATTTTAAGCATTTCGTTCATTTTTATTTTCAGGTATTGCTTAGTTTAAGCTTGTTGTTTATTTATCCTAAAGTGCGTAAAACTCACTGGTTCAGTTGGATTGTGCAAGCTCTTTACTCACTACATATTGAAAGCTCTTTAACGTCAGATTCGTATTTGCAACTTAATAAAAATTAAATATATTATAAGATATTTATAAATTCAGAGTTTAAATACCCACCGTTACATCGGTTGCCGTAATAAATCTTTTTTCGATTGTGAAACCCATAAATCAGATAATTGAATAAGTTTACTCGTTGACCAATTTGAAATCGGTACAGAGATAACAAATGAAAGTACTTACTTGTGGGCAATTGAAAATTTTATTGAAGCAAATTATAAGCTGATGATCAAAACTACAGGAACAAAGATACGGCCGGGCTAGCGCAAAGCAGGAGCGTCATCAGCCGACTCCAGAGACTCAAAATAATAAATTTCAAAGTGTGAAATGCAAACCCGGAAGCTTCTACAATTTAAACAAAGGAATTTTTAATATTACAAGTTTTAAGATACGCAATTCTTTTTAATTAACAAGCAGTAACTCAAAATGTCAAAAAATAAAATGGATTAATTTTTATATGGAGAGATATTATCCGCCACAGGGGTGCCACCTAAGTTATCTTTATGGCCTATATCATTTAGAATTGATTTGCAACTTATATAAATTTGATCTTCACTACAAGCTATATTTTACCACCATGATGCTATTTTGTTCACTCAGACATATTGGGGAGGTCAGGAACATTTAGTTTAATAATTCAGTTTTCGTGAAAAATCTCTTTCAATACCAAACTGTTGAGGCGCACAATTATGTGAAACTTGCTCAGACCTAGTGCCTATTATTTAGTGCATGAATGCATATTCTTAACTATGAGCACACAACAGGCATTATTGCAGGATTTATAGCCTAATAGACTCTGATCAGTTGGCTTGTTTGCCAAACTACTTTGTACATCCTGATCACGGTAGGACAGACAAGTATAGCCACACACAGACTGATGCGAGCTTGGCGCCTTTGGGGTTCGTATTTGGAGAAAGGAAGAAAGCCTCTGCACTTTTCATCTTTGCTGATAAGTGAATTAATATTTAGAGCTATATATTAATCCAAATTGTAACTTAATCTTTTACTTATTAATTTCAGCCAAAATAAAATGTTGATTATTATAACTCAGCAGTATTGCATATGTGCGTAGAATCCGATTATAAAAATTAATTTAAAATTTATTGTATACATTTAAACAATGTTTCCGAGGCATGGGTGCAATAATTCGATAATGTGATATACAGACCAAGTAAATCATTTCCAAGTTTGCATGTTTTTGTTAAACTTTGAAATATGTTAATTGCATCATTTCACAAAATACTTAATGTGATCCTTCATTCAAATCCATACATAAAATTTATTTCATTCATTTTGTAATCGGTTTATGTTGTAATAAAGCCCTCTTTTATTAATAATATATCATTCACGATCATGAAGTCTGCATAATTTGTTAACTTGTATTGAATTACCATTAGCATTTTTTTGTAAAATACAAGGCAATTTGCTTTCAACAAGAATTAAATTAATTTTTTTCAAATTTTCAAATAATCAAATCACTGTTGACTGATGTATTTTATGTTGAATGGGGGGAAGAAATAGACGTTACATTTAATCAAGTTTGCGACCTTGATATAAACATCTGACCCATTATCTACACACACTTGTCAGTATAAACTAAGGATCGTATAATGAAAATAAGTATACTGGCTTCGTCCTCGTTGTGAAATCATCACGTACTGTCCATAATTTGCCGCGGACGGCTCAAACTTAATTCCGACTGCTACGGAATCTGATGCCCGAACCACTGATCCATCCTGCCGCACACTATACACGATTTGCAGTTAGATACTAAGTAATGTTTTTCGGTTAGACTTTCCTTTAAGTGGAACCTATATGACATCCATTTACACCTAAATTTCCAACTAACTTTCCCCACACTTTTGCCATAGAAAAAACATCCCAATGCATAAGGAAGCGGTATTTAATTGAAAATTTATATAAATTAATGCACATAGGTTGTGCGGGCGGTGATAACAATTACTTTAATCAAGGTTGCGATCGCAATATGAAAACATGGCCCATTAAGTACACAAATTTGTCAGCATAAACTAAGTATTGCATAATGCTGAAAAGGCAATTCAGTCAGTAGACTGGTTTCGTCTTCACTGGGAACTCTTCGCGTACAATCCAGAATTTGTCGCGGACAGAAATAGATGTGGACTGAATTATAATTAATGCAATATTCCTTACTAGATATTAAATATATGTGATCAAACAACCACTTTACATATCCGCTCTGTATAAATTTTATTAAAGATGAACAATGTCTCGAATTTTTTATATGTCATATCTATTCCCAGAAATAAACCTTTTAAAACCCTTGATTTTTGTAATGCATTCTCTCAATCTTATAAATTAATTTACCTAATAAATACATCTAAATAATTAATTTCTTTCGAAAAAGTAGAAAGCTATCCACAAATATGTTCACAGAAACATTAATTAGAAAAAATATAACTCAACGCAGTTTCACATATGGCTAGGAAAGCCGTATGGTAATTCTTTTATGAAGATAATTCTTTGTATGTAAAACTAGCTACCCTACAAGCATTCTCGTTAAACTTGCTAAAAATTTGTTATATGCTTTAATGCTAATGTGATTTTAATTGTCGAGTTGCATATTATCTCTGATATATCCTTCTTTATTGTTTAACTATTTCGTATTATCACAGCTTTATATTTCGAATACATTTTTATTAAAATTGGGCTCACCCGAATCACAAAAGTTGACATATATAATATAACCAGCTCGGAAAATTATAGTATCAAACAAGGTTTCTATTATTCTTTTTCTTATTATTTATTTTTTAAATAAAGAATTCAATTCACTGGTATTCGTCGTATTTATATTCTACGGAAAACTTTGTTCATAGTATATGCTAAGAGTATACTTCATGATTTGTATTCATATTTTGCGCGCTAGGATTTATTACACCGCCTGCATCTAGTTCTATGCTTTTTTAGAACACCTGTTTCAAAATATTTAAATGACTTTGTTGTGAGCATGTTTGTATTTTGCGAATATTTTGTATAATGATAGATAATAAAGCAGAGGATTCAGAACAAATGATCATCAATAAAAATGTTGAATGCGAATTTTAAAAGGGAAGTTCTAATACTAAATGAAGACTCAATTTGAAAGCAATTAATGCAATATATCGGAGACTGACGCTTACTTGAACCGGGTTGAAGCTTTAGAAAGGATAATTTTAACACTATTGCTGGTAAACAACGCGCAATGTGACAAAAATAATAATTATTAATATAAAGTTGCATAAAATACTACCTGCCTTGGAAATGTATAAGTCAAATGAAATCACCCTGAAGAATTTCAATACAGGTCTCAACCCCAATTTTAAACGAAGTATCAAAGAGAACTACGAATTAGGAGATTGCTTCTATAAATTATAAGAAGAATGTAAGGGAAGTGTTTACAAAGTTTACGGATAACTAAACAATTATTTTCCTGAAAATCATGATGGTTAATAGGTTACCGAAAGATTCAAAACAAATACAACGTTGAGAAACATATTGCTAATGACAGTAAGACTGGGCTATTCGTATCAACGCTGAATAGAAATTTTCTGTTTAACGTACCAAGCAAGAAAGTGAAACTAAGCAACCGTTTAATTTTTAGCATTTATTTTTATATCCCAATTTGCGTAATTTAAATAAGAAGAACTTTACTTTATCGAACACAAACATGCTAATTTAATTAAACAATCATTGATTGTTCGGGTGGTGGTAACAATTCTGGAAATCAATTTTGCGAGCTTGAAGTAAACACCAATCCTATTGTTAACACCAACCGAGCAATCAATGATTGTTTAATTTTATTGCCTATATATATCTGTGGCGAAAGCTGCAAACAGTTAATGTTCGTGACTGCATAGAAATTGTGCAGCAGACATTTCCAGTCAAGTACAATGTATGCAAGACTACTAGAGGTGAGAGCCGCATATCTAATTTTGCTTTCCATATATATGCAATGTGGTTTGATCCTCGCTAGTCAGTTTTCCGTCGTACTCTGATGATGATCATGGAAGGTCGAAACGCGTCAGTGCGTGTGACTGGCGGTAGTTTTGCTATGTTGTTCGACGACTGGTTAAATACAATGGGATTGGTGTTTACTTCAAGCTCGCAAACTTGATTTAAAGAAATGTAAATTTAATTGACAAAATATCAATAAATTTTGATGCTGCGGATCACAAACATAACAGTTTGTTCTGTCATTTTAAAACATCCGGAACAATTTTGGATAGTGCCTTAATTTAAGTAAAATTTTTACTTAAAGAAAGTAGATTAAATTTATTTCTCTGAAATTTCTAACCCATTTTTTGCCTAATGATCTTGATTCTATGATATTGGCGGTTTTATATCAATTACTGTGTGCGATCAAAATTGACGACCTGCATTCAAAAAAATAAAATAGAAGAACTAAGATAATATAAACAAACGATTTACAATCCAGGATGTTAAAAGTCAAATATGGAATTTCGCAAGGATTTATTTGGGTTCGATATTATTCAAGATAACTTTTGCGAATTTGCCAAACAAGATCCTTCCAATATCAAATCTTAAAATATTCTAACGATCTAATAATTATCTTTCTAATTGATTCAAACAACATTAATCTCTTTAAAAATAATATAACGTTGATATTTATTATTTGACTAAGTACTCAAAAATACTTGGGTTGAAGATTTTTAATATAAGCGCTCAAAATTTGTCGTAGAACGGGATTCAACTATGTTTGCCTACGTGATGCTGTTAATATTGATGTTCTCGAGATTAAACTTCAACATGATGTAAAGGTTCTTGGTCTTAAAAATTAGTGTAAGGCTTCTGCGGAGAAAAATTTCAAAAGGTTGTGCAAAGAAACGTTCGTTGTTAATAAAAAGGAGCATAATATCAGATGATAATCGACTTCCAATTTGTCTAACTGAAATTAGGCTGATCTTGGAATGCGCAGCTGCGACATGGAACCAAATGAAAACGATTGTTAAACATGATAAAATCCGCATAACGAAATGTTTGCCGTCTGTAACTTTGCAATCGTCATAGTTTAGAAAAAAGTGCTATTGCATAAAACTAATTCAACTGAAATTGTAGACAGTTGTACACATGATTTCATTAAAGAATAAGCGTAGAATAGGTACTGAGTCTGCAAATTTATCGATCGCTTCCTCCGTGGTAGGGAACCTTGTTGAAAATAATTTTAATTTTAGCATAAATTTATATCCATCAGGTTGGTATCATGTACCGACTCGGAAACCATAGTGTTAGTATCCGGTACTCATCGATTTCAAAAAAGATATCAGTTACTAACACAATAGCCATAGTGTTAGTATCCTTTACAGACTCGGTATATATATTATATAGTGTGAGTTAGCATTGAAGTCGTATTGTCGTTGACTTTAGATTATGTTAGTTTCACTATTACAGGTTTACACATTCGTCTAGGAGATTGTACCGTCCTATTATTCCACATTCTTCTACCAAATATATAGTGGTTAAAGGGCGTAATACCGGCTCCTACTGATGAGTCGCCAGTAAGCACGAAACGAATGTGCATGAGATTATACTTTCCGTTCATGCTGCCTTTGGTTTATCCTTCTGGTCACAACTGAACTAATTTGTTACTAGGTTCGCAAAACCTAATACATACTTCTAATTTGTTTAACTGAAATTAGGCTGATCTTGGAATGCGCAGCTGCGACATGGAACCAAATGAAAACGATTGTTAAACATGATAACATCCGCAAAACGAAATGTTTGCCGTCTGTAACTTTGCAATCGTCATAGTTTAGAAAAAAGTGCTATTGCATAAAACTATTTCAACTGAAATTGTAGACAGTTGTACACATGATTTCATTAAAGAATAAGCGTAGAATAGGTACTGAGTCGGCAAATTTAGCGATCGCTTCCTCCGTGGTAGGGAACCTTGTTGAAAATAATTTCAATTTTTCAAAAAATATTCAATCTTTATTCAGTTGCCTAAAGTACTAAGATTTAAACCATTGTAAGTTGTCTCTTAAGTTGCTATTTCCTGAAATAAGAAAAATGTGGGTCCTCGTGAATTTGTTGAACTTTAAATAGACTAACAGATAACGTGTGTTTGTTACATATTTTTAAATAAAGATATTGTTATACTAAAGTTATAATACTCTGTTCTATTTAAATAACAATAATTTTGCCCTATGTCTGTGATCAAATGGTATCAGAGTGCACTGAGTTGTAACATCGTAGATTGATACAATAAATAGTAATTGTTCATGCATTTAAAAAAATTTTTTTACTACATTTATATATTGTGTATATGACTCGAAATCTTAAATTATATAGTACATACCGATTTGAATTAATTTACTATTGCATTTATATACTGTTTAAATGTCGTATTACTTTATATTTTATTACGTAAGTTTGAGAATAAAAATGATCTTGTGTTATTAAAATATGTTTCGATCGTACATATCAAATTTATATAAGTAGCAAAGTAACTCAAGGTGGCAAACGAACACAACAAGAGAGGGTTGATGCACGTCAGGACAATATGCAAAATCTGAAATTGAGCTCAAACCACTAATAAAAATGCATAAACAAACAAAGAATTTCCCACAAATTATTACAATATTTTTTTATAAATAATATTCTTTTGAGTCATCGTTAGTGGTTTAATTGTCTAATTGTAAATTAATCTTTGATGAAGGGAATACTTCCCCTACATATTTGAACTCAAAAATAAACGTCTAGTAAAAGACGCAATCCATGTGTTCTTGCTTACGTTACATTCTTCCAGATTGAGTTTTGCTCACTAATACCCTAGCATCATCAGTGCACCTTGATTACCCTGCTCATTTAACGCTAGTACCAGTAACTATGGCAATCCGTCTTCGTCGTGCTTCACTTGGTTTAATCTACGTGCGCCCGCATTTCCAGTTGAAAAAGAATTCAGCCGATCAAGACAAACAAATCGGAAAGTGTGAAGAATCCGGATGCTGTATAACTTGTGCCAGCTATTGCGGCGCAAACGCGGCATTGGTCTTAACAAAGATGTGATAGAACCGCATTTCCAATTGAAGTAAAAATGAGTCATCCCGATCAAAGACAAAACAAAATTGGAAATAGTGACAAATCGGATCTTTGTGTAACTGCCCGTGTACAACTATTACCCGCGTACGCAAAACGCGGCATTGAATTAACAAAGATGTGATAGAACCGCATTTCCAGTTGAAAAAAAAAGAATTCAACCCGATCAAAGACAAAACAAAATCGGAAAGTGTGAAGAATCGGATCTTTGTGTAACTGCCCGTGTACAACTATTACCCGCGTACGCAAAACGCGGCATTGAATTAACAAAGATGTGATAGAACCGCATTTCCAGTTGAAAAAAAAGAATTCAACCCGATCAAAGACAAAACAAAATCGTAAAGTGTGAAGAATCGGATCTTTGTGTAACTGCCCGTGTACAACTATTACCCGCGTACGCAAAACACGGCATTGAATTAATTGAATTGTACACACCGCAACTAAATTTCAAAAAAATCTTCATTCATGTAACACACGGAGTTTGAATATTCGTATCAAAATCAGCCATAGAAAGACGGTGCTTTAACTCATCCTGTTCTTCAGACAGAGCATCAATCAAGATAATGTTTGAAATGCAAGGATATAACTATACAAAACACTCAGTACATTTGCATTGATCAAGGAATTTATTTCGGTCACACTTTTGACCTTTCACAGTCCCTTCTAAATAGAGTCAAGTATTTTTTCAATTTCCGTTAGCTTTATTCACATGCTATGCTGACTTCAAATCTGAGAACATATTGCGCGTAGTCTTGAACTTTCTAGTCTTTGTTGGCACTAAACAACAATTATTAAATTTGAGTACTCTAAAGATCAAATCTATAGCACTTGAAAGCCAATTAAATGATATCCGAGATTCTAATATTGGTTCTCCAACCGATTCTGCTATAGAACTGCGCATTGCTAGCAAAACCATAAGATTATCGTGTTACCAATTCGTTACATAGGTTCACCTCAATACAGATTTAAATTCGTGATGCTGCCTATCTACCATACTATTTCCTCGTTCACTTTACGTATTAATATGCATTACACTTATTCCCATGTTATTCAATGATTTGCGGAAAATTTCTGACAAAAGCTGGCTTTCGTGATCACTGTGGATCCAAATTATGTAGCCACTTGAGCAAGACTTCTTGATCCTCCAAATCCATTATATCGCCACTTCCATTTGACGACTGCTTTTGTCAAATGTAGCGAGTGAATATTTTTGACCACTGATTCCGGGCATCTCGATAATGTCCCTATAGGCATAATCAAACCGACCGGCAGGTATCAAAATATTTCTGCCCTCATCGTTTGTGTATCCACAAAAATTGCATTTTTAACATATAACACAGGCTCTTACCCATCGTTGTATTACATTCGGCCTGCTCTCCTATAGATATCTCTCACATGTGGCTTGATTGTGGCCTTTATGCAAGGATTTTCCAACTCATGCAGTAGTTTAATAATCTTGTCTCGTAAATCCTATAGCACATGGGATCTGCGTTGACATCTGGAAATTTTGCAAATCAACAATTTTTCACTCAAAATCTTGCGAGATTAGGCTGATTTCTTTTCCAATCCCACAGGGAATGGATCGAACATTTGCGTTTCTACGAAATACTGAATTTAATTATCTGGTGAATCATCTAGACTTATTTGATGGTCCTTCACGTATCAACATGATATTGGTTGGATTTAGTCTGCTTAGTCGTCTGTTGCAACGTTTACTTTTCGATCAATATGATAAACCGCAAAAATCGCACTCTGCAAATCAGTTTATCTAAGAATTTACTCTACAAAAGTAATTCATGTGTTTATATCAATTTTGCAACCTTGATTATATTAAATTTTATCACCGCCCGCGCAACCTATGTTCGTTTAATTATATAAATGTTCATTGCAGTACCACTTCCCCATATAGTGTGGTGGCTGTTCAATTATGACAGATTGGGGATGGTTAGTTGGAACTTTGTGTCTAAATGGATGGCATATAATCTCCACCTAAGGGAAAAAAGATAAACCGCGTTGCATTAGTTAGCATATGATTGAAAAATGTTTGTAGTGTGCGGCAGGTTGGCTGAGAAATTAGAGCACCGGATTTCAAAGCAGACGTGCCCAGGTTCGAGCCCTGTCCACGGCAAATTCTGGCCAGTACGTGATTAATTCCTAATAAGGATGAAACCGGTCTAATGGATGAATTTCCTTTTCTACACTATACAATTCTTAGTTTATACTGACAAATGTACGTAGTTAATGGGCCAGGTTTTTATATCAAATTCACAACGTTGATTATATTATAAACATGATATTGGTTGGATTTAGACCGCTTAGACGTATGTTGCTACGTTTACTTTTCGAGCAATATGATAAGCTGTAACAATCAAACTCTGCAAATCGGGTTATCTGGGAATTTATTCTACAACAGTAATTTATCCCTGCGGTCTTACTATGAAAGCTAATAAGCGGCTTGTGGTTTGTTGAAATCTTAGCTTAGTGAAAATCCATTTAGTGCTCGAATTGTAGAAATTAAGCATATAATAAATAAAGAGCTTTTCCAAAATTTTCACAGCGTTTTTTGATGTCTCGTAGCTTCCTACAAAGAAACCTTATCGGCTTAAATATTCCATTGTTTTTATGTTGTAGCACCGCCTCGGTTGCAAAATCTTAGACATCGGTTACCATCTAAATACGTTTTTCTTTGTCTATAGGTGTTAAAGTGCTGATATCACTTTGCATTTACTTCAGACTGTAGAATTTGAATTGATCCTTCTGGCTCAGGATGATATATCAAAAGGTCTTTAGTTTTCCCTTCTTCCGAACGAGATGGTTTTTTAACGATCCTAAAATTATGGCTAGACCTGGTATAAATCGACGAAAGTATCTGATCTTGCCGAAGAACATACGCAGTTGGCATATATTCCGAACTCTGTTACGACTTTGGCAGCTTGTAAATTGCATTCCAAATGCTGAATTCTTACTTTGGCCATTGTGTGCACTAAATAATTTATTGTTAAGCAACAAATTATGCTTTTAATATATCTGACCGCCAAGCCATGTTGTACTTTCTTGAACAGTACAAGTTACAATGTTCGCTTATTATTGTTATATGGCATTGAAACATTAGTCACTTTTAGCTTTCGTGTGGCTGTGCATGACTTACTTGGTCAAAACAGTCTCTAAATGTTGTCAGTTTTCCTCACCAGAGCTACTATAAGTAGTGCTATCAACTACGTACATTATCACAAATGAGCAATCCTGGAGGATGTCCTCAGCAAAACGCTAAAATGATTGACAGTCAATTTTCAATCTAAAAGGCGTTCAAAGAAATTCAGTCAATGCCTATTCTGGAAACCTGATGAGTAGTAGAAAAACGTTATTCATTGGTATTTTATAATATGTGTTTGGGAAATAGAAAGTCAGACAAACCTCATATCACATTATATCGCGCAGTAAGGTGCTCTACTACGGTAAAGGGTACGAATAACTGTTATAAACCTAGTTTAACAGACGATAATTATCAAAAACCATACATTGTTCAGGTCCATATTTTGGAATCACCACTAACAAGGAGGCAAATTTCGAATTCCACATTCTACAAATTCTCTTATGGCATCATTAACCTGTTGTTTGTGTTTTGATAAAAGTTGAGCCTTGAATGATCAGAGTAACAGGGCTATTAACTCAACTTCGTGCTCTCCTCCTTTCTACGATCTCTTTCGCATGCTAATAGACGGTTGAAACACATCAAGACCATTCTCTATTTTGTCAACAAATCGTCAACTTCTGCGAGATGAAGCAGGCGAACCGACATAACCAATGAATTTCCAGACTCGTTGAACGTCAACGTCTTTGTATTTTCTCCATTATTCCGGAATTTGTGATCTAAGGAAATATTGAAATAGATTATAAATCCTTCCCACTAATGTGTTTCTTTACGTTAGCAACCAGAAAATTCCACCTAAAGGAATATTTCTTCCATAATATCACCGAGAGCGCTTTAATCCTCTATACACCATTGGCGGCTCAAAGTTGATAAACAAATACGCGGCAAGCATCTTCCACCACATCTGACCTAACTAAACTTACTTCGACATCTGTGTTAATATGAATATCTATCCCACTTAAACCGTCCCAAATTCTGAATTTATTGCTAGTAAGATCGGAAAAGTTCTCCAAATCTTTGATTCCGCATAACCTGACTCTTTTGACGACTGTCCATCTGAATTCATTCCATAATGAGATCTAAGACTTTGGCAACAATATATCCTTAACATGTACGTTGTGGAGCCTTCTACGACTCATTCTGATAGTGGTTTGCTGCGTTTCTCGGCAAGTTATTTCTCTCTGACGATTTAGTATTACATTTCATTCTGAATCCACTTAAATACGAAGTGATGCTATTCGCACTTTGTCTATATTAAAAGTCTATCTTGCACTATATTCACGGCTTTTTGATACGCTGGAACGACCGATTTCCTCTTCGATTATAATCCATGTTCTGACACGTGATTGTGATCTATTCATCGCTCTGCCTTTGGATTGGGACTTAATGTTCATTAATTTGTATTGTAAACAACAATCCTCTTCCCGTATGGCTAGAGGAGCATTAATGGCTTGATATGAGCTGCTGCATCATTCTTTAATCTGCAACCAATGGGTGCACCAGACGTTCTTACAGTTTGCTCGCGTCAAACAACCCATAGAGTTTACTTGAACAAACTATGTTCGAGGTCTCAAGGACCTCAAATGTGATTCGTAGCTGGATTGATAATTTAGATTCAAATAATTTATTGAATACTTCGAAGAAGATATTCAACACGAAAAACTTGGCGCACAAGCGTTCAGAAAATTCTGATGGAAGTCTACCATGCCTAATTGTTTGTACACCTGCGCATTCATTTCGGGTTGAAATGTCCTTCCGTGGTCAGCCATTAATATCTCAAATGCGTTTGATGGAGTTCCTTCCACGGCCTTGCCCCTGAAATCGCTCATGTTGATCCTAAACTCCTCTAGCAAAATAATACATGCTGGGAAGAACTGATCTATCGAGTCACCGATATGGTGAACTTTAGACAATATCTGAGTGTTTCTGATGTATTACAAATGTTCTTCAAATCGGTACGGCGGTAGACTGGTGAATTTTGAATTGGTGCAGTCGCTTTATTTTTTAGTCTTCGAATCTATTTGCTAATGATAACCTCCTTGTCGACAGAAAACAAAAATAATTAAATGAACTTTTCTAGGGTTTCTAAATATGTCCTAGGAAAACAATAAACGTACAATACATCGTAGGGTTAAAAATTAAATTTATAGAGATTTAGGTACCAAATAAACTAGATTGGGTCAACGCACGTCTGATCAAAACACACAAAATGAAACTCAGTACGATTTAACAACAAAGTATTCGAAAACATTTAAACAACTGTTCCAGAAATTATTATATCATATTAGTATAAATTTGAAATTAATTATTAATTTATTTCTGTAGAGGGTAATACTTCCTCAATATTATTTACATTTCTTAGAGAATTTATCAAACAGTTGACGTACAAATAAACTGTTATTTAATTTTTTTGGAGTTATTAACTGTTACATCAACATAGTTTCCCAATGTAGAATTCTTACATTGAAATAAACAAAAATAAATAAGATGCTGATATTAATTTATTGGCATAGTTAACCCATCTGACTTTTTTCTCAAGCATAATGGAAGCCACGACTTGATAAAATATCAACCCGGTCGTTTTAATCTTATTATTTTATAAATGTCATTTTGAAAATTTATCACTCGAGGTAAAAAATGATCAATCTATGTGTTTTAATGTATTTATTAGTTCATTATTGAGCTTCAATGTTGTTACAATTTTTGACACAAGACAAGTCATCGTGCAAATTATTAGAGAAAGGTTACTTAGTATATTATGGAGAAACAATCCTTACGTTCAAAAGCAATACATTGTGTGAATTAGATGAAGTACATATCAAGAACTCGTCTTCTTTGTACGCCTCATAAGTCATCCGATTCAAGCGTCGCCCAGCCATTAACTGATTCGAGATCGCTTCTAAACTTCTTGAAAACTATACGTGTTCTAGTGCGCATCACAATGCCAGCAAATCATGGTTTGTTCAATGTAAAATGAAGACATATTCACATCCTTGTTTAAGAAAATTAGCACAGGCCGTCCCTTCATGAAATCGCTAAGAACGACAGTTTTAAATATGTTCATATCTTATGTTACATAATTACGGAACACATGTAAAGAGTGGATTATTGTTCAGTTTTGTCGAATCTTTGGCATGCGGCTTACATTTGTGTCTAGACAGTTTACGATAAATATTTACTAGCTGGACAAAATTCGAATTCAAGATAAGCGAATTTCTTTGTTTCTGTTTAAATTAATCCTGTTTATAGATTTTTTAAATTTTAAAAACAGTCCTTATTGACATTTGCACATCAATACATTACATATTTTAATTTAGGCAGATTGTTCTGTAACTCTGATATTCTGATAAGCCACATCTTTACATTACATTGTCCTAACATAAGCACTGCTCTAATCGGACATATTGTTTTGCATGCATATTTATAGAGCATATTTTGTTAAGATTTATTCAGATTAATATAACTAATAAAGCGTAATTCAAGATGTGGTGGAAAAGATGCAAAGTTTCGGTACGTGTTGCTTTGAAAATAATCGTCATTTTCACGTTTACCTATTGTTGTTCACTATAATATTTGTATATTTTAAGGATCATTACTTACTGGTTATCTATTATGCTGAATATTCATTGTAACTTATAAAGACATAATTTTGTAAAAACTTATCATCATTGCATTGCTAAACTAAATGTCACGCAACATATAAAATTTATATATTCTTCTGGAGTGCGAGGTTTGTTACTATGAATCCTACGACTATGCATAAATTATTTAAATTCCACTGTTAATAAAATATATTGTTCTATTATTCATAAATTTGTGTCCTAAATTAACAAATTTGAAATTATATTTCATCCGATGTTAAGGAATTATTTTACACGGATATGAATTAGACTGTCTATCGCCATTTGTGATGGATAGCTTAGTCATCATTGCTGTAGTTATAATAGAAAATTGACATTGAAATAGTTCTAAATACGGAATAATTGTGTAGCAACGACGCCCGAACAAGACCTAGTTTTATTGACGTTCGAAAATAACTAAAATTAAACAAACATTGGTTGCGCGGGTGTAGATAACAAATATTATATGTAAAGTTGCGATCTTGATATAAACACCTGACCCATTAATTCCTTACATATGTCTGTATAAACTAAGAATTGTATAGTGTAGAATAGGCAATTGGGAGCTCATTATGTACTAACCAGAATTTGCTGCGGACAGAGCTCGAACCTAGGCACGTCTGTTTTGCATTCTGGTGTTCTTGCCACTGAGCCACCCTGCCGCACACTGCACTACACACAATTTTCAGTTATATACCAACTAATGTAACTTAGTTAGACTGCCCGTCCACGGCAAATACTGGCCAGTACGTGATGCGTTCCAAATAAGGACAAAACCGATCTACTGGATGAATTGCCTTTTCTAAATTTTACAATGTTTAGTCTATACTGACATATGTAAGTAATAAATGGGTCAGATGATTATATCAAGATTGCAACCTTGATTATAGTAAAAATTAGAGTTTACAGAAAGCACTCTTTTTATTCTAAACCTCGTTTGAAAAACAAATTTACTGATTCAGTTTCATCATTCGTCCTGGAAAATAAAGCTTATCTAGTCTGCGTTCTGTGTTGTATTATTTGGAAAATAATGGTGGAAATCTGATTTTGTGTCCCGAAAAAGTGGATAAAGAACGTATGTTCAATAAATATTAACTGCCAACACAACCAAAGTTAATGAACTTCAACAACAATAAAAGTAGAAAAATATCATATACTTATTACTATAATCAAGGTTGCAATATTGATATAAACACCTGATCCATTAAGTACATACATTTTTCACTATACACTAAGAATTGTATCGTGCAGAAAAGGCAATTCATCCAATAGACCGCTTGTGTCCTTACTGGCAACTTATCACGCATTGTCACGGACAGGGCTCGAACATGGTCACGTCTTCTTCAGGATCTGTCGTTCTAATCAAAGAATTATCTTGCGACAACCTTAATTAAAGTAACTGTTATCAGCGCTCTCGCAACCACTGTTAGTTTAATTATCCTATACTTTTCGATTGATTAAGAGAAGACAAAATTTTAAATTGACAATTAAGTTATGTCAGTAGAACTTTAGTAATCACCATCTTTTGTCTGCTTTGTAGAAACTTTTTTTTGAAAAAGCAAGAAATGAAAATGGGACATTATAAATTATTTTTTAAGCAAATAATATGAATATTCAAAATAAAATTTCTTGACGTTTTAAATGATTTAATAACTAGTCATTAATTTCCAGTCTCGCCAAGAAAGCATAAAATTTATACAGCAAAAAGCTCAAAAATAAGATGGACACGAATAGGTGAAAGAATAATATAAAAAGATTTCAATTAAACATATATTTGATTAGAAATACATTTATGATGTATTGAAAAAGTTATCTTCAGGTAGTATCTAAAGCTGTGCTAATATTCTATAAGCACATGTTAATTAACTACGTTTGTTTGACTTGGGTCGATGATGAAATCTTTGTCCACTGTAAATGAACTTGATTTGATAATAATAGCTACATAAACATGTGTCTAGGTTAACTCGTTGGGCTCAACAAGTTGTTTACATCCACTGTCTTCCATTTGACTCCGAATATTTAGACTTCCGGTTTCGGAAGCCTTTTTTAACAGGAAACACATCCCCCAAACAATCAATATTCCAAATGGAAAATTTAGTTTAAACTGTCTCATTTATACTTATTTATAGATCTCTTAAGCATAACTTTCTTTTCACTAGGTAGGAGTTTTTCATGTATGCGTTTGTGTGTATCTGCATTTATACATTCATCGAAATGAAATTACAGTGATGTGATAACACATACTGATGATTCACTAGATAAGCGTACGACATGCCTGTGTATATGTGTTCTCGTTTGTTTTTGATTGAGAATGAATCAGTTACCGCACGTGTGCACTCACCCCTTTAGAATTACAGCGATTTAAAAACATGATAATGAACTATATAAGTGTTCGCTACGCCTGTGTGTATATGTGTGTGGGTGTTTGTTTAAGACTGAGCCCAACACGGATACGGTAAATAATCTAATCCTTCGTGCAACATTATTTTAATGCATTTAGGTTAACTTTCAATGCTTTTACCTATTTATTTAGACATTTTAATGCAGGTTTATGCATACTTTTATATATATATATATATATATATATATATATATATATATAATTTAAGTATATAAGAGTTCGTTTATAAATGATTATTGTTATAATAATCGTCGGTCAGATGTTGCTCAAATTATGCCATGTCACAGGTTGGGTACGCGGAGAAGGTATAATTCATTATTCTGTACCATACGTCTGCGGATATATATATATATATATATATATATATATATATATATATATATATATATATTATAATATATAAATATATAAGTGTGTTTATGTAAAGTCGACGATTAGTTACAGAGGGTTTAATAGTTATTCATCCGAACATTCCTCTTGCACTGTCTCTTACACTGTATCTGAGCAACCTACATTCGCATTATTTTAACATCATTGTGTCAATAAATGAAAGCATTGTTCTTCATTCTAATCTTTAATTTTAATTGATAATACCCTCCAACGATACCGTAAAATATTATTCATACTTTTTGCTTCTCCTACGTTCCTTATAACCTGGTTTGCACAATTTTTTACTATGAATGAATATGGCATTAGACTCATTTCGTCTTTCACTATTAATTAATTGATTCGATTGTGATAAACCCTACTATGTGCATTCCTTAATTAATGCGTTTGAAAATTATTAAGGAAATACTGCAGCACTAACATGTGTATAGGTTAACATACACTGTTGCTTATATGATTATTTATATATGTATATATAGTTTTTCTGCCTTAACATATGTATACAATTTTATATAAAGGTCACGGACGTATACAATATAAACTCTATGCATTTGACCGTTCGTTTAATAACTTTGATCAATTAATGAACTTCAAGAATACGAACATGAAAGTGTGCAACCCTACTCATATGACGAATTTATATCTCATATATATATATATATATATATATATATATATATATATATATATATATATATATATCTCATATATATATATATATATATATATATATATATATATATATAGTACCATTCCTGTGTGCAAAACTAAAAACAAACTCTATCAGATAAAGAAACAGACTGATGGTGGCAAATGGAAAGCCCCTTATCTCCAGTGTTGGCTGAGATTTTTCTAGGGCACCTAGAAAATACATCATTAAAGAGTGACATAAGTAAATGTGCTCAATATATACGGTATGTGGATGATATATTTCTTGTACTTAAGAACAGGTCGCAATCACGAACATTGCTTCAAAGTTTCAACAAAGCACATAAGAATATCGGCTTCACGTCAGAGCACGAGAAAGATGACTGTCTCTCTTTCCTAGATGTACTATTAAAGAAAGAAACTAATGGTAAATTAAACAGAACAATTTACCATAAACCAACTTGGTCTGCACAGTATTTGCATTACAGCAGTTTTGTGCCATTTCAATATAAATTATCAACAGTTCGTGGTTGCTTTTCAAGAATTGACAGGTTGGTTAGTCAAGATTCTAAAGAAAATGAATATAATAAAGCAATTAACGATTTAATGTCTAATGGCTATCTCAGACAATTAATTGAATCAATTATTAAAAGGGGAATTAAACAGAAACAGACGTATTATGGGCCAGAAAAGAAAATAGTCTACCTAAACATCCCATTTAAGGGGGATGCAGTTTCCCGAATGGCACAAAAGAAAATTGAAGCAGCATTAACATGCACATTTAATGCAGCCAAACTACGAGTGTTATTTAGGGTAACACACTTGCCTTTACCAGCAATCAAAGAGAAACAGCTGTTAATGTCGATATCAAATATTATCTAGCAATATACATGCGCAAATTGTCAATCAACTTACGTAGGCCGATCGACCAGACGGTTAATTACTCGAATGAGAGAACACTGTAAATTAAACGCGTTTTAAATCAAATGGTGAATACACGTCTTCTATTGCGCAGCACATAATTGAAACATCGCACGTATCTTCTCCAGACGTAGCATGCAAAGTAATTACTAAATGAAAAAACAAAAGGGTGCTAGCCACATACGAAGCCTTAAGGATAAAGAAATTGCAGCCGGATTTATGTAAGCAGAAGAAGCACGTACAAGCATTGAGCTTGAACTGGATGTGACGCACGCAATTTGATTGGTTTCCGTTTTTCACACTCTCTATGTTCACATATTTCTATCTTGTTTTGCTTTCCAATTTATACATAAAGATATGTTCATCAGTAGATATTTGAGAAGACAATGCGAAAGAAATGTTTCTTATATCTGATAAAATTTCTTTTGTTTTTGCACACAGGAAGGGTACAATGAATTTTATTAAAGCTCGCATTTCAAAAGAATATATATATATATATATATATATATATATATATATATATATATATATATATATATATATATATATATATATATATATATATATATCTGTGTGTGTGTGCTTAAATGCGTGTTTGTTACTAGTGAATGATTTATATTTAAACTTAACCTTAGTTTGTAACTGAAAATTGTGTGTAATATGCGGCATGGTGGCTCAGTGGTTAGGGCACAAGATTCAAAGCAGACGTGCCCAGGTTCGATACCTGTCCGCTGTTTATATGAAGATCGCAACCTAGAGTTAAATCATGACATATTAAATTAACTTAATGCCTAATCTATACATTCCTAGACTATTATTTATCTAGAATGTGAAAATGAAACTGTTTTTCCACACAAGAAATGATAAATTAGCAGCGCTAGGTGTACATACTGGAACACACCAAGAGGTGTGAATGTCTGAAATTCTATTTAAAATAATTTTGTGTTTTATTCCGTACAGCTCATAGTTACCATCACAAGCATCCTTACATAGTCCTTATTTTGAAATATATATTGTTTTTTACTATGAAGATAGTGATTCTGTTTTGCCGCATAAATTGGTGTGCCGAAAACTTGTGTACGTAAAATTTCCAGTAAATTAATTTCATCAATATACAATCAAATTTAAAAATCACTTAGTAATGTAACGATGATACGTTATATTAGTCTAAATATCATACTGAATTGAAGTTAATAATAAATTCGGTGACGATACAAGCTAGATAACTGGATTCAAGTTTAGACTTTTGACATATGTATATATCAGATTTAACAATGTAAGAACTATGCAACTCAGCGAGAAGGATTAAATTATTGTGGACCCCACCTTTCTGCATATTGTCTTTTTAGTTGCATAAGTACAATATTGAAAATGCGTCCAAACGTTTTCGCAAAATATAGAGAGCGATTTTATCATATTAAAAACAAATAAATTGTGCAGAATACGGATTCAGTCTGTTCTTTAATACGCACCATCTGCTTGAAACCAACCCAAAATGAATTTGTGTGGTTCTCCGAAAGCCTTTTAGACCAGATTCCTTAACAGTCTAGATAAATTTCCATGGGCACGGAAAATCTTTGACCATTATGTCCTTCCTTACAAGACTTATATTAAAGCAAACTATGCATCTTTTTAAATATATTTTAATGTAACCTAATACACAGTTGATTATAGATATCGTAGATACTTAAGAAGAAAATGAAAAAAGTGGTTCTTGTATATGATAGAATTTCTTTTATTTTCGCATATAGAAAGAGTACTATGAAGTTTATTAAAGCTCGCATTCCAAATGAAGCGCATATATTAGTTCTCAACATCTAATACACAATTGCATATCTATTAGATCTTATGCTGTCTTTTTCATCCGTCTGGTCATATTTTTAATAATTTGCTACTATGTGCGTAACACCTGATACGCAATTGCAAATATATTAATTCTCTGCCCTAAACAATATCTAAATGTAGCCAATTGACAGGAGCATATTTTAGGCCATTGATAAAATTACATTAAACAAACGCTATATAAGACATTTTGTCATAACAATCTTGCAGAAATTAGAAATATATTTGTAATTAATAATGAAAATCATTAATTAATGTGTGTAATGTAGCAAAAAAATTTCTATAGAAGGTTAAAACAACACAATTAACAAAAATTTATTTCATTTTTGTAAGATCTTAATTTAATTCAAATGTTTAACATTTTATGTAGTGAATTGAGAAAATCAATGGTAATAAAGTTTGATTAAATTTATTCGTTATAGAACAACAAACAAATATAAAAAACCATCCGCTAAGGCACGCACAAAAACAACTGACACAGAAAATGTTATAGCAATGGCCAACTTATTCAGTTTACCTGCGAAAAATAAAAAGAATTGTGTAACACACCATTGGTCTTTGGGGTATTGATATTGTAACTGTAGGAATGGAAGTCAACATGAAATTACAGGACATCCATTAACAAGGAACACTCTTGACTTAAAAAACGTAAATGTGATAAACAAATTATAGTACAGTTTATTTCGAAAAGCTTTTGGGATTACTTTCATTGTCGAAAGCTGACGGTGCTGAAAATAAATTTAATATCAAATGGGAACTGGGACATAGTTATTAAATAAAACATTAATAAGTAATATATATATATATATATATATATATAAGTAAAGCAAAATTAGACATGGGATTCTTACCTTTAGTAGTCTCGCATAAATTGAAACTGATTGGAAATATCGGCTGTGAAGTTCCTATTAAGTCACGAGCATTAACATTTTTCAATCCGGTTGTACGTGTGATTGATAGTAGCTTTGATTTGTTGTGCGACTGATTAAATAAAATAGAATTGGTGTTTATATCAAGCTCATAAACTTGATTTAAATAATAATTACCACCACCCGCGTAATCAATGAATGCTTAATTGCATTTCTTTAATATATATATATATATATATATATATATATATATATATATATATATATATATATATATATAGGGGCAAAAGCTCTGCGAAAATGTGATGTAAGTGACAGCATTGAAATTGTACAGCATATATTTACAGTTAAGCAGTATTTATGTGAGACTACTAGAGTTGAGAACATCATAACTAAATATACTTTCTTATTATATGCATTGCGGTTTGACGTCGTGCTCTGATGCAGATCACTAAATTGTATATTATGTCGTTGACAACTAATAACAAATTAATTCAAATAGGACCAGAAGGATAAACCGAAGTCAGCATGAACGAAATTTATAATCTCATGTACACATGAGTTTCGTGCTTACTGGCGACTCATCATTAGGAGTAGGTAATTAAAATCTTATACTCAATGTATATTTAGTCGGAGAATGTGAAATAAATGGACGGCACAATCTCATTAACGAATGTACATACAAGCAGTAGTGATGATAACTTCATATGAAGTCTTCGACAATGCGACTTCAAAGTCATCTCACAATATAAAATATATTCATGGTGGCAAGACTACGGTTTTCGAGACGGTACATTTTACAATATGGTAGCCAAGTGGGTACATAGTACCGAAAACCTTTTTATCTCCACTACTGCTATTATACACATTAGTATAAGGGATTTTGCCGCCCAGTTGTTCCACATTCCTTGACCAAATGTAAATAGTGAGTTAAGGGTGTAGTACAGAATCTTATTTATGAATCACTAGTAAGCACGACAACGAATGTGTACAACAGATTATTCCTTTTGATCATGCTGCATTTTGTTTTAACTTGTGATTCTATTTATACTTTTTATTATAACTGATAACGAACATGGTCAGATGCTGTGGAATTGATGGAATATCAGTTGCTCAGGAGTGGCTGAAACTTTCAATTTTTGTGAAATTTTTACATTTTAAAATTCATTATGTTAATAACACCTACCAACTCGGCAACCGTAGTTTTGGCACCATATTCCTTCTGGACCATCTTAGTGTTGGCAGGATTTACCGACTCGGCAACCATAGTGGTTGTGCGCTTTACAGGCTCGGTATGTATTATATATAGTGAGTTGGTAATAAATTCACTTTGTCGAAGACTTTATATAACGTTTTCTCCTCTTCTGCTTTTATACACATTGTTATAGAAGGTTTTACCATCCAGTTGTCCCACAATCCGTGACCAAATATATAGTGAGTATAGGACGTAGTACCGACTCCTACGGATGAGTCGCGAGTAAGTCCGAATTGCATCTGTGCATGGGATTATACCGTTCATTCAAGCTAACATTGGTTTTATTATTGTGGTATTATTTGGACTAATTTTTTATGATGTGAAGAAAATCTAATTAAAAATTCCATATATAATAAATATCCACAACAAACAGTATCTAACCATGATGATAATATTTGGGCGCATCGCGTGAGTATGTCTGACTGACGGTAGATTTTATGTTGTGCGACTTATTTAGTACAAATAGATTGGTGTTTATATAATTTTGGCAAACCTGACTTAAGGCAATAACTTAATTCTTTATATTTATTTCATGTACATGTTTTATTTTTTCATTTAACTTCAGAGAAAGTAATTTGCAAGTATTTGCTTGTTATATACGTATCTTCGTTTCATATCTTGCTTTAGAAGACAAGTAGAAATATATATGTTTTGGCATGTGATTTTAGTAAATGATGAGTGCGAAAATTACGGAAAAGTCCTCTCATTTGCCAGATATCATTATTTTAAAATTCTTTTGAATTGACTTCTTTATCTATGAGCTAGTCCTGTCTACATAGCTCATTAGCATCAAGTGCTTGTGTATAAATAAACAATACTGGACTATTTTATTAAATACTGCTAGTTGCCGAGAACTAGTATATATGCAAGCATGTATTAGGTGTTCCGAACCTAATAACAATTTAGTTCAGTTGTGACCAGAAGGATAAACCAAAGACAGCATGAACGGAAAGTACAATCTCATGCACACTCGTTTCGTACTTACTGGCGACTCATCAGTAGTAGCCGGTATTACGCCCTTCACCCAATATATATTTTGGTCAAGAATGTGGGATAATAGGACGGTACAATCTCCTAGACGAATGTTTAAATATTCAATAGTGAAGCTAACATCGTATAGTCTACGACAATGCGACTTCAACGCTAACTCACACTATATAATATATATACCGAGTCTGCAAAGGATACTAACACTATGGCTATTGTGTTAGTAACCGATACTAACATTATTGTACCGAAAAGGTACATGGTACTAACACTATGGTTTCCGAGTCGGAACATGGTACCAATATCATTGATATAAATTTATGCTATAGTTCACCGAAATTGAGAATTACAACAATTTCTGAACACCTGTTACTCCAGTAAATCCATACACCCTGGCCTTGATCGATACCAGTTATCACATTTCGCGGTAAGCATGACATCATTCAATTCAATATATAACAGTTAAATATTGTTTGTTGCGAAGAACTAATATATATGCAAGTATGTATTAGGTTTTGCGAACCGAGTAACAAATTAGTTCAGTTGTGACCAGAAGGATAAACCAAAGGCAGCATGAACGGAAAGTATAATCTCATGCACATTCGTTTCGTGCTTACTGGCGACTCATCAGTAGGAGCCGGTATTACGCCCTTTAACCACTATATATTTGGTAGAAGAATGTGGAATAATAGGACGGTACAATCTCCTAGACGAATGTGTAAACCTGCAATAGTGAAGCTAACATCGTATAGTCTACGACAATGCGAATTCAACGCTAACTCACACTATATAATATATATACCGAGTCTGTAAAGGATACTAACACTATGGCTATTGTGTTAGTAACCGATACCAACTTTATTGTACCGAAAAGGTACATGGTACTAACACTATGGTTTTCGAGTCAAAACATGGTACCAACATAATGGATATCAATTTATGCTATATTTCACCGAAATTGAGAATTAAAACAATTTCTGAACACCTGTTACTTCAGTAAATCCATACACCCTGGTCATAACTGAACTAATTTGTTACTAGGTACGCAACACCTAATACATACTTGCATATATATTAGTTCTCCGCAACAAACAGTATTTAACTGTTATATATTGAATTGAATGATGTCATGCTTACCGCGAAATGTGATAACTGATATCGATCAAGGCCAGTGTGTATGGATATACTGAAGTAACAGGTGTTCAGAAATTGTTTTAATTCTCAATTTCGGTGAAATATAGCATAAATTGATATTCATTATGTTAGTACCATGTTTTGACTCGAAAACCATAGTGTTAGTACCATGTACCTTTTCGGCACACTAATGTTGGTATGGGTTACTAACACAATAGCCATAGTGTTAGTATCCTTTACAGACTCGGTATATATATATATATTATAGTGTGAGTTAGCATTGAAGTCGCATTGTCGTTGAATTTAGATTATGTTAGCTTCACTATTAAAGGTTTACACATTCGTCTAGGAGATTGTACCGTCCTATTATTCCACATTCTTTGACCAAAATATATAGTGGTTAAAGGGCGTAATACCGGCTCCTACTGATGAGTCGCGAGTAAGCACGAAACGAATGTGTATGAGATTATACTTTCCGTTCATGCTGCCTTTGGTTTATCCTTCTGGTCACAACTGAACTAATTTGTTACTAGGTTCGCAACACCTAATACATACTTGCATATATATTAGTTCTCGCAACAAACAGTATTTAACTGTAATATATTGAATTGAATGATGTCATGCTTACCGCGAAATGTGATAACTGATATCGATGAAGGCCAGAGTGTATGGTTTAACTGGAGTAACAGGTGTTCGGAAATTGTTGTAATTTTCAATTTGGGTGAACTTTAGCATAAATTTATATCCATCAGGTTGGTATCATGTACCGACTCGGAAACCATAGTGTTAGTATCCGGTACTCATCGATTTTAAAAAAAGGTATCAGTTACTAACACAATAGCTATAGTGTTAGTATCCTTTACAGACTCGGTATATATATTATATAGTGTGAGTTAGTATTGAAGTTGCATTGTCGTTGACTTCAGATTATGTTAGCTTCACTATTACAGGTTTACACATTCGTCTAGGAGATTGTACCGTCCTATTATTCCACATTCTTCTAACAAATATATAGTGATTAAAGGGCGTAATACCGGCTCCTACTGATGAGTCGCCAGTAAGCACGAAACGAATGTGCATGAGATTATACTTTCCGTTCATGCTGTTTTTGGTTTATCCTTCTGGTCATAACTGAACTAATTTGTTACTAGGTTCGCAACACCTAATACATACTTGGATATATATTAGTTTTCCGCAACAAACAGTATTTGACTGTTATGCTATAGTTCACCGAAATTGAGAATTACAACTATTTCTGAACACCTGTTAATCCAGGAAATCCATACACACTGGCCCTGATCGATATCAGTTTGTAGGAGTGTTTTGCGGGTTCTTATCTCCCTACATAGGTTTGGTAGCGGCTGTGGAGATCAGTGCTTATGATCAATCCCCGGCCTTTCCCCGATGGGTGATGTGAGAAGTCTAATTAGAATGGTCACATATGTATTGTACTCAATGTTGCGTGGAAAATTCATAGTTAGTCCAAATTGACCGTGCTCTAGACGGCAACAAAACGAAATACCGTTAACACAATTGAATGTCTTATACACATGTCACAGTAAAATAAAATTGTCTTAGCTCTGAACGGCAAAAGAATGAAATACTATTAACAAAGTTTAATGTCTTATACAAAAGTCGCAGTTAAACAAAATTTTCCGTGGCCTAGACGGCAGAAAAACGAAACACTGTTAACGAAGTTGAATGTATTATACATGTAACCGATTGAAAATATATGATGATATGAATAAAGTCAATGGTTAAAGTTGTCACTGATGATAAATAGATTAAAATCGTGTAAAATCTTCAATGAAAAAACTTCTCAAATAATTAATTCACTGTTTGTTATGGTTTTAACTTATTTAATTATTATAATCCACTGTACTCTGAAATTCGGATAGGTATAATTAGATGCGAACAGTAAATCACTTGTATAAACTGCGAATAATCCAAAGAAGAAGAGTAATTCCACTATGGCACTATAATCCACCGCATGCTTCCTACGTATCGCGCGCGGGTGTGTATATTTAATAAACAAACCCTTATTAATTACATATAAATTTGCAGTTCAAGAAATCTCAATTAAAACTGCTTGAAACTAACAGAGATTGTTTCTGGAATCACAGTTAAGAAAAAAATTGTGTAAAAACATTGTTAGATTATTTGACCTTAAAGAGTACCATATTTGTCAAAATTGAACATCTTTGGGTTGTAACGTGGAGCCGCGTGTTACATACACCCCTGACAATTAGAAATTAGTACACAATGGAAGGGCTAACCTTAGAGGAGGTGTTATTGCTCTTCTGTACCGAGTAACAACTAATGTTGGCTCTGTCAACACTGATTCTGGTTCCTCTATATCTCGAGTCGGCGTGACGGCGTCAGTTGGCTCGGTTGTTGATGAGATGTCGGGCGTCCGTCCGTAGTCAGCAAAACAGTCTGGAGGTGGAGTTACCGTTCTTCACCGCCCGATAGGTCAACATCGCGGAACAGCCGGTCATTTATATTAACGTCGGCCGGGGATAGTCTGCGTTTGGAGACAGCTTCAGCTTTGCCATTAATCTCCAAAATGTTGTAATTCTGACGTCGATCTAACACATGATAAGGACCGCGCTTTGGTTTGGCTAGAATCCTGTTATCCATATCGTTGTTGACGAAGAACCATTTGCAGCTATCAAAATCTTTGCCTTTATAAATTGGACCATGTTGCTGACGTGTAGGACAGATCGGCCGATTCTGAGCGTTATATTGTAGGTAACTGCGAAGTGGAAACAGAAATGCCGGATCGTTCATCGTTATCGCAGTTTCAGAGCGTGATCGGACTAGTTCGCCAGGCAGCCGTAGACATTCGCCAAATACCATTTCAGCGGAACTACATTTGATCGGCTCACGAGGTCTTGTACGCATTGATAGGTGTACTTTCGGTAAAGCCGCAAGCCAATTTTCTTCTGGGCTAGCCTTGAGCGCTGCTTTTAGTTCCCGGTGTGGCCTTTCGACGAAACCATTTGCTCTCTGGTTGCGAGCCGCGGTCATTGAGTGTTTGACACCATAGTATTACAGTAGTTCTACGAACTCTTCGCCGAGGAACTGTGCGCCACGATCGGTTGTCACTTCAGCTGGAGCACCAAACCGAGCGAACCAATTGAGCTCTAAAGCATAACTGACAGTTTCTTGCTTCATGTCTGACAGTGATATGGCCTCATACTATCGAGTGGTGCGATCCCGTATTGACAGTAGATATCGCGTATTGTTCACGGCAGGTAAGGTTACCAGATCAACGTGTATGTGCGTAAACCGGACTTTGGGCACTTAAATGACTTGTAGCGCCGTTTTGGTGTATCTCGTCACTTTGCATTTCTGACATTCTAGACATTGTTTTGACCACTTCTTGACATCTCGCCGCATGTCAGATCAAAAATACGTTCTGGATAGAATTTCCACTGAGGCTTCGCCAGATGGGTGGCTCAATAAATGGTTGACCTCGAAGATCTTGTGACGGAGTTTTTCAGGTATAAACGGCCGAGGGCCCACGCCAGTTATTTCAAACTGCAGCAGAGTTCCATCATAATCAAGTATTTTCAGACGATTGACATCAAATGTCCGAATTGATGGATCATCTTGCTGAGCTTCTTGCAATTCCTGAGTGCTTATAGGTGAAGGACACATTATTGAGGCACAGAGATCTGCACGACGGATTAGGGAGTCTGCGACCACATTTTGTGATCCTTTGACATTAGTGACTTCATATTCATACTCGTGTATTCGTGTAAGTTGTGAGTTGACACGTCGTGAATATAAATACTCTTTATTTCCTCTCAGCATCGGAAGTAGAGTAAGATGGTCTGTGTAGATCTTGAACTTTCGGCCATCCAGATAGGTGTGGAAGTGTAGGATCGACCGGTAGATTGCATGCAACTCTATCCCTAATGTATCATATCGCGTCTCGCGAGGTTGTAGTTTTTGCGAGTAGAAGGCAATAGGTCGGTGTATACCATTGATGGACTGTTGAATTACTGCGCCCATGGCAACGTCGGATGCGTCAGTGATCAATTCAAAAGGTTGAGACCAATCAGGAGAATGTAGCATGGTCGCTTTGCATAAGGCCCTTTTGGCATCCACGTAAGCCTGCATGTCGTCCACGTTGTGCTGCTAGACGTGTGAGTAGAATGTCAATATGCCGTATATGTTCGGACATTGAGTTGAAGAATACCAGGATGTCGTCTAATTAGGGAATTATAAAATGATAGGCCATCTAGTATTTCGTCCATAACGCGTTGAAAAGTTTGAAAGGCATTCTTGAGACCGAAAGACATATAATGATATTCATGAGTGCCACCACCGGTGAATCTGAGTGCAGTATATGATATGGAGTCTTTGTCCATCGGTACTTGATAGTAGGCTTTCACTAGGTCGAGTTTTGAGTACACAGCATGACCGATAGCAAATCTGAGTAGGTCAGCTGGATTTGGCAGGATGTACGAATCAGACTGTGTGCAAGAATTGAGAATACGATAATCCCCGCACACTCTGAATGTTGCTGGTTCACTCTTTGGTACTACTACCACAGGCGACGCAAAAGGTGAGCTGAATCGTGTACAGATGCCTTGTTGACGTAGCATGGCGAATTTTTGCTCGGTGGTCTTATGTTTGTTTGGTGCCAATGAATGAGCTCGTGGGGGATGAGGAAGTGGTTTCGACAAGATGATACGATGGGCTGTGATGGCATGCTTCCTCTTGAGATCGGGCATAAAGGAGATAGGTTTGAAAATTTCTTCATGAAGTTTCAGAACATCGTTCAGTTGCGGTACATGAAGAACTGGAGGAATAAGCTGTATAGATGAGACTGCTTCGGCGCGAGTTGTAAGTTTTAGCGCTGATGTAAGCGACTGATTGTCTGCAGTGCGTATCTCTCGTGTTCTTGGACGAATGGTCACGTCGAAGTGTTTGAGAAAGTCATGTCCAATGTTGTTTCTCGTCGTGTTGGCGATGATGAAAGGATAATTGAAACATCTTTTTGAGTTGTAGAACGAGATTGTGTGTACTCGTACCCCAAATGTCGCTATACTGGAGCCATTGGCACAGGTCAGATTGCTGGTGTCGACTGAGTGGGTAGGTTCGAAATAATTGTGGCGTAGTAAGCTTACATCTGATCCAGTGTCTATGAGAAATAATTCGCCAGAGGATGAGAAAGGATGTTGATAGTGGCAACTGACGATGAGACTGGTTGCTGGCATTTGGGCGTTTGAAGCCGTCGCTGTAAATACAATAGTTTGATTGCGCTCTACCGCGAAAACAACGTGCTTCGAGCCATCAGACGTGGAGCGGCCATTGATCTTGGGGTGCTCAGCCTCTACTGCCGCAGAGGAGCCTGACCCCAGCAGTTTTCCGAAGCTTCCATTGGCGGATCCTCCTGAGTTGTTGAGGGTGACCGCACCCACTTGAACGTCGCGTCTGTGCGCTGGAATATGCAGCCGTTTCTGAGGCAATAACGTGTGGAGTGGCCATAGCTTCGGTGATTCGGACACCACTCCGACGGTAACTGTGGAACTGTGGCCCGGCCTCTCGACGTCGACCTCCTGGCGCTATTCCGGAACACTGGTGGACGCTGGTCACGCCTGCTCTGGACGCGTCTATTATTGACGGCGCGTTGCAGGCTCTGCCATGGCTGCGCATATGTGCCCTCAGTGTATTAATGCAGAATATCTTTGAGTCCACGTCTGAAAGACATTGGGATCGTCCCCCAAGCTCTCAAAAAGATTGGGCCCTCGTCTGTTATATTGGACACCTTGGCCAATAAATTAACATCGTCGACCCACTAGTCAAGGTAGTCTGGATCGAATTGGCATATTTTGTGATGTAGCCATGTGGTCGTGCGGCCTGTTACAGGGCTTAACACCGGGCTTCCTGCATTTCCTGAACTGGACGTCATCTTATGTGTGTGAGTGTAGTCGAGAATAGATGACAGTGTAACATCGTCCTCACCCGTCATCGTGCCGCTGTCTTCGAGCATTGTGCTCTCGAGAGGGTGTTTTTCTGTGATATGTGTCTTAGAATTTACTTTCCTTCGTGGCATTCATCCAAAGTGCTTGAAGTTCTCAAAATTTTAATGTTCATTAATTCTTTGCTGGCTGTGTGTTCGACGAAACTGGACACCATTTATGTAGGGGTATTTTGCGGGTCCTTATCGCCCTACACAGGATTGGTAGCAGTTGTTGAGATCAGTGCTTATGACCAATCTCCGGCCTTTTCCCGTTGGGTGATGTGAGAAGGTTAATTCAAATGATCACATATGTATTGTACACAAATTTGCATGGAAAATACATAGTTAGTCCAAATTGACCGTGCTCTAGCATTCCACTTAAAGGAAGATATCTGTCCCAAAGTTACCGACAGTTCTTTCATCCCAATAACACCTATCGCAATACTATTGGCTGCCCATAGTTGATAATCAAGTGTGGAGTAATCTGATTCAAACCACATCTGACCTAACTAGGCTTATTTTAACACCTATTTCAATGCTAAACTCAGGACCACTTAATTCATCTCGAATGATAAATTTATTGCTGGAAAGCCCGGTAACGAAATCAAGATATTCACTTAAGCAGAATCTAAACCTCTTTCTGATTGTCTTGGTGCTATCTCCTCTTGTTGCATTCTTTGAACTCGTTTTTAGTATGCTTTTATGGGAACACAAAGTAGATTTTTCAATGCAAACACCTACGGCCTCTACTAGGGAGGGTATTATGCCTTTCCGAGAAGGAATTTCTCTCTACCGGTCTGGTGCTGCCAATCCATCTGGGTCCACCTAACAGCGGATATAGTCAGCCTTCTCTTTGGCACTTGGCACTCCTTCCATTTTCACTATGGGCCTTACACCAACCGCGTAGCTCACCAAAAAGTTGACACGATCGACTCCCTCAACACCTGAATTATTTCTCCTGAAACGGAGATTGCGATCTATTTCTTGTCCCAATTTCAATTTAGCGTTTCATACTAGAGACTTTTATTATTAAATAGCGCATCTTTTCCCAAACGATCAGAAGAGCTTCTCTATTCACCCTGATTTGCGGCACCATGATTGAGTATGCTGTTAAACATGTACCTGTGTTTCTCGCAGGTTGTACACTCCGTCTAAACTATTGAATTTGCTTGACCAACCAATATTCATAGTCTTATTAACTTCTAATTTAGCTTTAAGTCTTGCTAGTATTTCAGCTGTCAAAATCAAATTGACCACATCCTGAGATATATTTATTCCAGAAGCTTTTGCACAAAGGCGTTCATAAAAATCGGAAGAAAGTTAACGCCACATCTTCTTTAGTCGCAACAATTTGCACATTTGTGTCGACCCTACCAAATGATATCTCCTTTGAATTGAGGCAAGGCCATCCCTGTGGCAACAAATTGATCCGTAGGATCCAAAATATGGTAAACTTTAAATAACATTTGGATATCTTCGACAAATTCTGAATGCTTTTCGGTTTTTTACGGAGAGACAGATGAAATTTTGGCTGAAATTTGCGCCATATTTTGTGGAGGCTCTGACCTTATTAACTAATGAGAGATCCATAGATGCCAAGTCTGTATCAGTCTTAGTATATCTATAGGTGTCTGAGGAGTTTAAAGTTTCCTTCCACATCTAATAATTTCATAAATGTGACTCCTTGTAGCAAGCTATTTGTGTCATTAAACTCAAGATTAGCATTCATGTTAATGACAGATGTATATAAATATCTAATCAAGTAATAGGATAAAGTCTGTGTACTTTTTATGCAGCACAGCACACCAAACGTTTGGCCTGGATAGATTTTATGCATTAAATAGAGAATAATTAAATTTTTCTGTTACTCGACGATACAAATATGCAAAAAGTGAGAAGAGAAACAAGATGGCTGCTACAAGTCAACAAAATATATCACGAACATGAGGCACAAATAATTAAACGAACATTAGTTGCGCGGGCGTTGATAACAATTATTATAATTAAGGTTGCGATCTTGATATAAGCACCTGACTCATTAATTATTTACGTATTTCAGTATACACTAAAACTTTTAGAGCGTACAAGAGGCAATTCATCCAGTAGACCGGTTTCGTCTTTGTTGGGAACTCATTATGTACTGTCCGCGGCAAATTCTGGCCAGTACATGATGAGTTCTCAATAAGGACGAAATCGGTCTACTGGATGATTTGCCTTTTATACACTATAAAATTCTTAGTTCATACTGGCATATGTAAGTAATTAATGAGTCAGGTGCTTATATTAAAATCGCAACCTTGTTTATAATAATAATCAGGCACAAAATAAAGAAAACTGAATAATTATCAGTAGGTCACTTCCACTTCGTAATAATTTGTCAATTGCAAAAACTGTGTAGTTTTAGTTGACCAAACAGATGTTCCTTATTACTTTGGTTGCTTATTAGAAAATCTGTAAACAATGTCATGAAAAAAGGTAAATAGTAATTTTTTTCACCCTGGGTTTCATGCATCCAAGGACAAAATGCAAACTATAGAAATCAAGCAGTAACTATAAATAAAAGGCACTAAACACTTTAATTGTTTAATCTTCTGAAATTTATTATAATGTTATTTCATTAGAACTTTTGTTAAACGAAGTCACTAGACTGAAATTTTATAATTTGGCATTTTATTTTTGTCGGAGAATATACCGCCTGAGTGTCTAATAGAATTTGTAAAAAGGTAATTTTATGGTCCATATTGTTTACCATGCGAAAATTACAATTTTTTTCCACAATGACTTATCTAGATTAAGCAATTTTATTAATGTAATACATATTCATTCGTAATAATGCTGAGTCATTTATTTTCTATGTTTTAGTTTGGTTGAATGATTTGCGCGCTCTATACTTTCGCTTATATATTTTAGTTCTAGGCATGGCTAAAGCTTATGATTACCTGTTTAAATTATTGCTAATCGGCGATTCTGGAGTTGGAAAGACAAGTATACTCTACAGATTTTCAGATGATTCGTTTAATTCAACGTTTATTGCAACCATTGGTAGGTAATGTCCTAAACGGATGGATTTTTTTATATCTCAAATGTTGGATATAACGCATTTTTAGGTATTGATTTTAAAATACGAACAATTGAGATTGACGGGAAGAAAATAAAACTACAGATTTGGGATACAGCTGGTCAGGAACGGTTTAGGACTATTACGACTGCCTACTATCGAGGCGCTATGGTATTACTCTTCTTGTAATAACGTTAGGGTATAATGCTCGTTTATGATGTAACAAGCGCTAAATCATTTGAAAATATTTTCATATGGATGCAGAATATAACTGAGGTATACCATTTTCTGTCTTCAAATGCTTTTTGCCTATTTGTAAAAAGGAAATTCACTAACATTTTAAAATATTTTTACTTCGTATTATAAAGCATGCGAATGCAGACGTTGAGAAAATGTTACTTGGTAATAAATGTGACGTTGATGGCTTAAGACAAGTTCCAATAGCACACGGACAATCTGTAAGTTTTAAAATTGTCCTATACTATGCAATGTACTGAGTGTTTCTTTTTATTATTTGATTCTTAACTGAAGTAAATTTCGGTCATTGTTGTTTATTGAAGATGTTTATGCTGTATAAGCTAATAATTCATTATTTTTAAGTTTTGTGCTCTATACTAGTTAAACTAAATTAAATAGAGTCGAATTAAACTTATTTATCTTGATTCAAACACATGTAAAATTTATTCATGGACATTTGTACAATAAAAGAACTATATGTGACTATATCATGCAGTCATACAAAAGCCAAAAGTTACTAGTTTTTCACTGCCATATAAACATTTCTTTCATGGTTATAGTCACATAACCATGATATGTGGCTAAGTTAGGTATATATAATAAAACAAATTACAAAGGCTGGTGTATGTGTACAATGTAATCTGTGAATCTTTGTCATCATAGTATAATGTATTAAAGCGAGTTTTATTTATTTACAGATGCAATGCAATATATTAATTTGTAATATCGTGTCTGCGAACGACAAGGCACACTGAGAGTTTGATCACTATAACAAAATTTTCAATTATTATTATAATGTATATGTAAACATGTATAGTAGATTGAAAATTACAGCTATTTGATATAATCAACATCTAAGAGGTCGTTTAGATGTTAATGCTAATCAGTTAGGATTGTTTAAATATTTACTTTTTTCGGTCATATCAGCATTAAATTCCTTAATGCATGAAGCTGTGACGATAAATGAAACGGATAAATTACTTCCGGACCTAGAAATTAATTTTCGATTTAATGTAGGGACATTATTAGTAGCACATACATATATGAAACGCAGAATAAATGGTAATGTAATTGATTTCATGCATCAGTTATGATTAATTGATGTTATTCACCTATAATATGGTTAAAGAGGGTGCATAGCCTTTATGTCTAGCAAATCATCCTCACTAGAAATGGGTGACCTGATCTTTTACAGTCCACATTTAACCATGAACAGTATGAAATACAATGTTCGATTCTTATGGTTTTATGACAGTAAAACAGTCAATTTTGGCTTTTGTATGCCTGTGCATGATGATGTCTAATTCAAATTATAATGACAATATGTATGAAAAATAATTAAGGAGAAAATTTATATCAAAATAAATAAGGATCCTGCTTGTAGATTATGAAGTTTAAAAAATGCTTGACAACAAAGAATGTAACTTGTTGCACGGTGACTGTCATACAATGGGATCCACCGATTGTTCACAAAACAAGAAACCTTTGAACAATTATAGTGTGTCAACACTGTCCAACTTATAGGACAGGTTTTTTCATTGACCAAAAAAAAACGTACTGTTGCCTTGCACATTAATGAATGCGTATCATTTTGTGGAAAATTTAATAATTATAAGCCTATAGCAATTGATATAAAAGCCAAACGTTACTAATATTTCACTGTTACATAATCATAAGTCGTTCATGGTTGTTTGTAGGTCGCCCATTTCTAGTGTGTATAGTTTGTATTCAGAGTTTCCTTCTCGTAGATAGTCTTCCAACCAAGGCTGATGAACAGTATCTGCACAGATGCCAGTGGCCGAAACTTGTTCTTCGCGTCTGGCACGCTTGCTCTCATTCCGTCAAATACATTTTTTAAAAGTTACTACGCAGTTAGACCAAACTCGAGACTTCATATGAAATAGTAAAATGGTTGTGGCTCTGTAGACCTGGAAAGGTTTATTCTAACATTCTCGGACTTCTGTCCGCTGGTCGTCAGGCCGGAATTTCTATGGCTACGGACCACCACTTCCCGTTTAGCTCATTTCATATATGTTAATTTATCAATATGAAGATGCCAAACCTGCTATTTCACCAACCATGGAATGGTTCTCAATTTCTAGGTTGATGTTTTGGAAACTGAGAACCATTCTGTGGCTGGTAAAATAACAGATTTGGATGTGGTATCGATGTCTAACATTATTCTTGCCCGATGGGAATTGAATAGCTTAAATGGATAACTCAATGATAATCAACAAATATAGGAAGGGGGCAATAAAAATAGACCATGTGATGTCATTACTTAGCGCTTGTATGTCTACCTATTTCAGGCTCACAAACTAATTTGCTCATTTCGAATGAAAGTTGAAATTTTACATCTTTCATAATAAGAACTTTCGATCCTAAACATAAAGCAGTTAAACTTGTGTGAAATATTTAACATTTGTTACCTACTGAAATAAATGGAATCTGTGATTTCACTTTATTTGGAACAAAATCAAAGAAAAAATTTAAATTGAGGTTAATGGTTATAATAGATTCGAAATTTGGAAAGAGAGTGAGAACTTTGACTGGGGAATATAAAATAAGTATTATTTTTGAATATGTGCTTACAATATTTAAATAAAGGTTGTGAGCTTGAGGTAACCAAATCCGTTTAATATATATAACGAAATTGATGGTTGTCTCAAGCTCGCAACCTTCATTTGAATATTTGATGTCATTACCAACACAATCAGTGATTATGTAAGCATATACATTAAGCGACTGGTCTCCTAATCAAATCATCACCATCAATGACAGAAGTACAATAGCCGTTAGTAACTGATATTTCACTGCCATATAACCATATGAAGAGAGGAAAATTAAATTGCAAAAAATAAACTAAAATAAAAAAGAAATATTACAAAAACATTTTTAATGAGTAATTTATGACGGAGATCTAGATTTTACGGGTATTTTTACCTAGATAACACATAAAAAAAGCAAACTAAACATATACACAACCTCATGGCAAGGCAAGCTATAAGACAGCAACATCGGTAACACAGCTTACTCGCAGTTTTCACTTGTTCGCGTTATTAACAAATTCTTGTACTTTTCATAGTTATGTGGGCTCTCTAGTTGGAATCAAATGTAAAAATTATACCATTATATATTTCGCTGTTTACATAATGCCTTTTCGTGAGTGTACTATAGTGTATCGAGACAAACCTATGCGAACAATTCGAGTTAGCACCAGATAACGTAGAACTGCTCATAGGTATGGGATCTGGCAATTTATTAGAAACTGTTAATATGATAATTTGGGATAGGTGTAAATGAACAGCTCTTTGCCAACGTAAATTTTCAACTAATTAATGTAGTGGATCGTGTAAAATAAAATCTTAAGAATATGTGATAAATGAAACACCAGTTGAATAATCATTGGGTCTAACTTTTAATATAATAGTCGCGAAGAGTAGGAAGCACTTTGAATTGATAGTTGGAGAAATGGTGAGCAAAAGCCTTAGTATTAATAAACGATAAAATTTAATTGTCTTAAAGAGATTTTGATTAGATACAAAGAAAGAATTTTACATTGCTTTAACAATAATTTAATTATCCTCAAAAAAATTGGCTCTTATTTTTTATTAGGGTTTCTTTCCGGCTAAGTTAATGGTAGGGAAATTTCATTACAATCTTTGAAATTTAACTTTACTTAAAACTCATTCATTTCTTATAATCTCCTTGTTTCCACTTTTTCAAGTAAAATGTATTGTTTCTCTAACATAGTCTTTTAATTGATTTTCTTTTTTACCATATTCGCTGTCTTAAATGAATTATTTTTTCATCTTATCTGGCTTTGTCTTACTATGTTCCTTTTTGTTATATGTCTTAGACAATAAATATTAATTAAGCACAACATAGTTTATGGATTTTACGTTTTGTATAACCTTTATTTTTCATTCATCTGTTTATAATTTCATCTATTTCACAACAGATTAGTTTTGTTATTCCTGTTTGTTGCTTGTTAATTTGCTTTCTCGTATGAAATGCGAAGTCTGCTGATTGTGAGATAATCTTATGCATTTGTTTGTACCGTATGTCATGCTAATGTTGACGATTAGTATTCACATAAACTGCTAAGGTATTACTCACTTCTGGCAGGTATATTTTTATCGTGGGCGGTACACTATGCCACATATGTATAGAGGCTGCCTTGTGCGCGTATGCATAGAGTTGGATAAAAAATTGTACATATAAAAGCTAACAATGGAACGGCTATAGTTTTCATTGGATACATGATTTCACGTTTAGACATTGCTTTGAAAGAAACATGTTGGATAAGTTTGTATATGTAGTAACTGATTACTTCTCAATGCAAAACAAACATGTAGTAACTGATTACTTAATCCAAAACGAACTGGAGCAGATACACACAATTATGGCGTGTGCTTATCTAGTGAGTCGTCAGATTTTGTTAGATCACTGTAGTTTCACTGGGACGAGTGTATGCGTGCAGTAACTGATTACTTCTCAATTCAAAATAAACGAGAACATATACACACAACAATGGCGTCAGAATGTGTTATTGGATCACTGTAATTTCATTTCGACGAGTTTACATATACACACATACATGACACATTTAAGTAGTGAAAAGACAGGTATGCTTAAAAGATCAACCAGTAAGTATAAATGAAACAGTTTAAGATAAATTTACCACTTGACTTAGTGATTGACAAATTGTTGGTGGGATGTGCTTCCGAAACCGGAAGTCGAAATATCAGGAGTCAAATTGTAGACAGTTGATGAAAACACCTTGTTAGACATAACAAGAATAAGGTAAATAATTCGAAATTGTTTGTTGTTTTAACTTACGGGTTCTAGTGCAAGAAGGAGTACGTATCGAAAAGAAGATGATCTAAGAATTGAACAAAACTTTAAAAAATTCAAACGATGTCGCTCCGCATCTCCGCGATCGACTGTCTGTAAACCTTGCCTAGCGTATGTGTGTAGATTGCGTAACATTACGAGCCCACTTTGCGTGCAACCTAATAAAATTTTGTAGCTTTGCGCAACATAATTTAACAATAATAGTGCCGCAAAGCGTCAGATTTGCTGTGCTGTGTTTCGAATTGTGCTCGAGATTGCTGGTAGATATGCGTTTGATTGAGATTAATTCATCTTTAACATGCAGACGGCTAATTATACATCACATTCTCGTATACTGTAGGTTTTGTTATAAGTGTAATACTATTGTTTTTTATTTTTTGAATTTTTTTGCATGAATTTCCATGAACCTAAATTTTGTTCATTTAAATATTTTCAACAAAACTTTCATTAAGTAAGTATAGTGAAAGTTTTATTTCGTTTATAATGTAACATATTTAAAACCTAGATTGTATTTTTTGCTAATATTCAAGTTTCAAATTACGTGCATCTTATAAAGAGAATGATGAAGTCCATTAAATAATAGATATGACCGCAGTGTTTCGACCAAGCTCTCATGTCATTCGTTTGCAGGTTGTTTTGAGTTTCACGTTTTAAAAGGAACAGATTATTTACCTGATTTTCGGATTGCGTACCGAAATGTTTGAATCCACTGTCATCATGATTTTTCCAGATATTTCGACTTCCGGGTACGGAAGTCTTTTCAATGGCAAACACATCACCCACTAAGTTGACAATCAGTATGTCAAGTGGAAATATTAGTTTAAACTGCCTCATTTATACTTGTTGTTAGATATCTTAAACATAACGTTTATTTAAAAAATGCTAAGAAAGTGTATGTTAAATTGGTTTGTGTATATGTCTACATGTATACACTCTTCGGAATGAGATTACAGTGATTTAATGACAATTACTGACAACTCACTAGATAAGCGTACGTCATGCCTGTGTGTATGTGTTCTCGTTTGTTTTGGATTGAGGACTAATCAATTAAAGCACGTGTACACTCATCCCAGTGAAATTACAGCGATTTGGCAACATCTGATTATTCACTTGATAAGCGTGTTTGTGTGTATGTGCGTGAGCGTTTGCTTAAGACTGAGAACTAATCTGTTACATGTAATTACAGGCACGTGTAACAGTCATTCAAGTGAAACTAAAATGATAACTGTCACTTCCTAAATGCACACGTCAGACTTATTTTACACGTACCTTTCCAAATGAAGTAATTACGAGTGGCATTCCGGTGAGGAGGGGGCAAGATACTATGAATAGAGTAAATAATTATGAGGTAGCAAAATAAAATTAGAAACGGATAAAGTGTTTCAATAGGGTAGAAAGTTAAATTAAACGGTTCGTAATAAAAATTGAAAATTGGCTGATAAAGAAATATACTAGTAATAGTGCAAAGGAAAGTGGGCTTCTTTTAAAAAAAATAATAAACCTTCCCATTATGTATATATAAATATTTGTTAAAGGCGCTACACTAACAACAGAACGATAGATAATAGAAGAAATAAGATAACAAGTAACAATCAGATAATAAATTATAGGATATTGAATTATTCACCCTCCACCTCTATAAGTTAATATCAATCCAGTGTTCTTATTGTTTTACTTGAGCGAGTTTCTGATTCAGATTCGTGCAATCTTCGTTTCCTTCGATTATTTAATGCTGTATTCCAAATAGGACCTAGTGATTTTTCTAAGGCTATTTCATTCATGATATCATTTCTCGATTTTATTTCTATGGATTCTTTAATCAATTTAGTCGATCTGCTACGGCCACAAATTGATATACGTCGAAACCCATCCCAATTAATTGAGTGTCCTCTCTCTACTGTATGGCGTGCAAGATCCTACCTATTAACATGGCCATACTTGCATGCGGTTTTATGTTCCCCTCTTCTTACCATAATTGGACGCATGGTTTCACCAACATACATCAAGTTACAGTCGTTACATGGAATTTCATATACTCCTGGTGTGTCTAATTGTTCTATTTTCTCCTTTTAGTTGGGCAGTTTCATACCTAGGTTAACGGTCTGTTTTAAAATAGTACGTATATTGTATTTGGATGCTATCATTTTGATTTTCCTACTTAGTTTAGAATCAGGTATTACCATTACCCTCCGATCATCTTTTGTTTTATTTGATTTCACGTACTTCCAGTCATGATTAAATTTACTTATAATGCTCATTATAATGGCTTCAATTAACTTTAGAGGATACCCATTAGCACTGAATATTTCTCGTAGTCTACCTAATTCAATCTCCCTATGCTTTTTATCTGTTAATCTTAAGCTTCTTATTATCATCGATTTTAAGATACCGATTTTCATTCTATATGGGTGATTTGAATTGAAATTAAGAAGGATACCTGAGTAAGTATCCTTCCTATACACATCCCGTTATAGTGTTGAACCATTTCTAATTAACTTGGCATCCAGAAATGCTAATTCGCCACATGATTCATTTTCAATTGTAAATTTCAGCTCGCTCACTTGATTTGCCATATTTAAAAAATTTATCAGTTGAGCCTCCCCGGGATTACTTTACTTTACTTTACTGCGGCTGACTCTCCGGGATTCCAAATAATTAATATATCATCCAAATATCTTACATACCTTTTAGGATAAAGGGGCGTTATATCTAAGAGGGTCTTCTCCATGTAATGCATGAAGATATTAGTTATCGGAACTGACAGTGGTTGTCCCATTGGAGCACCTGTAATCTGTTTATAAAATTCATTCATAAATTTAAAATAAGTGGAGGACATACATAAGTCCATCATTTCCATGACATGTCTTATCGTCATTTTACTTCCTTCTAATATTACTGGATGATCAACCAGGAAACGCTGAAAATAATCTAGTGCTTTGGGTACAGGTATATTGGTGTACAATGACACCACATCTAAACTCGCCAATCTATCATTTTCATGTAGCTCACATTTATCGACAATCTCAACCAAATGGCATGAATTCATCAAAGTAAGGTCTAAGAAGTATGAATATTTCTTTATTCTATGGCATAGAAACTTAGACATTTTATATGTTGGAGAGTGTTGAACATTAATAATAATTCTCAAAGGGTTGCCTGGTTTATGTATCATTACTAAACCGTACACTCTAGGAGCGACTGTATTTCTTTGTATGAGAGCGTTACCATACGCTTGATCTAATTTTCCTTCAGTAATCATGCTATTGATCAATAATTTAACTTCTCCTTGTAGCTTATCAGTAGGATCTTTATTAATTTTAGTGTATACCTCTATATTATCTAGTTGTTCATACATTTTAGCATTATAGTCAGATTGACTCATTACAACCGTCGCCCCTCCTTTGTCTGTTTTCAAGCATATCACGCTGTTTGTTCTCTTCTGGTAATACCTGATTCTAAACTAAGTAGGAAAATCAAAATGATAGCATCCAAATACAATATACGTACGATTTTAAAACAGACCGTTACCCTTGGTGTGAAACTGCCCAACCAAAAGGAGAAAATAGAACAATTAGACACATCAGGAGTATATGAAGTTCCATGTAACGACTGTAACTTGATGCATGTAGGTGAAACCATGCGTCCAATTAGGGTAAGAAGAGGGGAACATAAACCGCATGCAAGTATGGCCATGTTAATAGATCGGATCTTGCACGCCATACAGTAGAGACACGACACTCAATTAATTGGGATGGCTGTAGACGTATATCAATTTGTGGCCGTAGCAGATCGACTACATTGATTAGAGAATCCATAGAAATAAAATCGAGAAATGATATCATGAATGAAACAGCCGTAGAAAAATCACTAGGTCCTATTTGGAATACAGCATTAAATAATGGTAGGAAACGAAGATTGCACGAATCTGAATCAGAAACTCGCTCAAGTAAAAGAATAAGAACACTGGATTGATATTAACTTATAGAGGTGGAGGGTGAGTAATTCAATATCTTATAATTTATTAGCTGATTGTCTTATAGTTTCATCCTTGATTACTTGTTATCTTATTTCTTCTATTATCTATCGTTCTGTTGTTAGTGTAGCGCCTTTAACAAACATTTATCTACACATAATGGGAAGATTTATTATTCTTTTTAAAAAAAGCCCAATTTTCTTTGCACTATTACTAGTATCTTTCTTTATCAGGCAATTTTCAATTTCTCTTACGAACCGTTTAATTTAACTTTCTACCCTATTGAAACACTATCCGTTTCTAATTTAATTTTGCTACCTCTTAATTATTTACTCTATTCATAGTATCTTGCCTCACCGGAATGCATCGTAATTACTTCATTTGAAAGGTACGTGTAAAATAAGTCTTACGTGTGCATTTAGGAAGTGACAGTTATCAGTTTGGTTTCACTTGAATGACTGTTACACGTGCCTGTAATTACATGTAACAGATTAGTTCTCAGTCTTAAGTAAACGCTCACGCACAAACACGCTTATCAAGTGAATAATCAGATGTTGCCAAATCGCTGTAATTTCACTGGGATGAGTGTACACGTGCAATAGTTGATTACTCCTCAATCCAAAACAAACGAGAACACATACACAGGCCTGACGTACGCTTATCTAGTGAGCTGTCAGTAATTGCCATTAAATCACTGTAGTCTCATTGCGAAGAGTGTATACATGGAGAAATATACACAAACCAATTTAACATACACTTTCCTAGCATATTTTAAATAAACGTTATGTTTAAGATATCTAACTAGTATAAATGAGGAAGTTTAAACTAATATTTTCACTTGACATACTAATTGTTAACTTAGTGGGTGATGTGTTTGCATTGAAAAGACTTCCGTACCCGGAAGTCGAAATATCTTGAAAAATCATGATGACAGTGGATTCAAACATTTCGGTACGCAATCCTAAAATCAGGTAATTAATGTATTTCCTGTCGTGCAACGTATTTCTTTTAAAGAAAAGATTATTTATTTTTCACAATTTCACTTTGTAGACAAAACACGACTTGATTTATATTTGCTTACTTTGACAGCCGAAAGTTTATTTTGGTTAAGAGATATTGTGACGTACGTACCAGTCTAATAATATGCCAGCGATATTATTGTTTTACCTTGAAAAAATGTAGACTCCATGATTGATAGACGTGGGCAACCGATTTTCACGCTTAGTTTGTTCATGCTGAACTTTCGTCATTTTAGGTGTTCAACACATATGTCTTTTTTAGGGATGCGATATAACTGATTCCATCACTATGAAGACATCATCACGACGTGATTAATACGTATCGTTTTGATGCATTTATAGTGATGAGACCGATTAGAACTCATCCACCATGAAAACATACGTTTCGTACGCCATAAATTGAGGAACGTTCAGTATTAACAAACTAAGAGTCATCATCATCATCATGTACAGCCATACAGAAGCCAAAAGTGATTAATGTATCCCTGTCATAAGTAGAGAAACAAAAAATTCTAAATATCGACGAAAATAATATTTTAGGCACATAAATTATTAGTGAGATTTATGAGCAAAGAGAGAGAGGGAGATTATCTGGTTATTATGGGTATATTTATCAGAAGTGATGCAAACTGAACCCCTCAACACCATTATGGCCAAGTCAGCTTTAGGGCAAGGCAACATCAGCAATACAGCTTGCCGGTTTAACTATTTTTTCACTGTATCACGTCATAAACAAATCAGACCTCGCAGCTAACTTTGCCCTAGTAAGAAAAGACAGTTACGGATATGATTCTATTATGCATTTCCAACAAGATCGCCACAGCTCGATTCAATGCCATATCGCGAATGGTTTCTAACCAAGAACTATGATTCAGATGAGTCGATTCTGTACTACCCAATTTGGATGTTAAGTGACTTCAACTGTTTCTGCAATGTCAAAATCTGCCCACCTTGTTTCTTACGCCAATCTGGCGTTGGATGAGAGAACAGCTATTCTGGGAAATCGAATTCAGGGCATACGCAAAACGTGACCGAGCCAACGAAGTGCATGATGATAATGATGATATTTGTGTTTCAAAAGTGGAGCACCTATTGGCAGATCCAAAAATATGTCTACGGATGTCAACGTTGGTTATTCGTTGTTGGTAACCAACATATGTTATGCTTCTCAAACAACGATGGTCAAGTGCCTTAAACGTCTAAAATTATCAATTCAGAGGCCAAGTTTCACTAGCGTATAGAAAAACTACGCGTTCAGATCAATTGTAAACACGACTTTTAAGATTGAGTGAAATACTCGTTTCTCCATAAATAACGAAGGTTCGAGAAAGCTACTCTAGCTTTCGCGATTATCCTTCTTACCTCTTCAGACATATTGTCTAATTTATTGATAGAGCTCCCGAGATATGTAAACCTGACGACTATGTCTAGATCTTTATTCTGCAGTTGCAGAGTTGGAGTGAGTTGTTGGCGATCCTGTAAAAGTATCATACATTTCGAGGGTCTGAATTTCATACCGAGAGACGGAACAACACACGCTAATCTATTTCAAGGTGACCTGAGCAGAATCTCGATCGCCTGCATCCTGAATGTGTGGAAGAGTTGTTCATAATAGCATCGATTACAAAATTAAACAAACTAAGAGTGACAATCGGTGGTCCACGCCTGTCAAACGTTGAGACTAAATATAACGAGAGTAATGCGCAACATTTAAAAATGTGTATTAGGTGTTGCGCACCCAGTAACTTTAGTTCAAATAGGAACAGAGGTATAGACCAAGGTCATTATGAACGAAAAGTATAATCTCATTTACCCATGCGCATTTTATTACTGGTGAATCCTTAGTAGGAATCCGTATTACGCTCTAGACCCACTATATATTTGGTCAAGGAATGTAGGCCAATTGACGGATAAATTGTTGAAATTTAGTATATCTTGAAATCCAATGTGTTAGTACCATGTGCCGACTCGGCAATCATGGTGTGGGTACTGTATATTGACACTAAAACCAGTGCTAGTACTATGTACTATTTATGCCTTGTGACTTGGCTTTGAAGTCGCATTGTTGCAGAGTATGTGAGTGTAATTCTACTTCTGCCTATATGAACTTTCGTACACGAGATTTTAATTATCTCACATTTATTGACAAAATATATAGTGGGTATAGGACGTAGTATCGTTTCCTACTGATGAGTCGCCAGTAAGCAGGAAAAATGTGTACACATCAGTTTCGTAAAGGTCAGATTGATCCAAATTTCCAAGTACGTGTCGATCTTGTCTTCGTTCTGACTGGGTGCGGGTTCGTCCCATTCTTCCGAAAGCTTCAACATCCTTCATACTAACCACTAGAGATGAGGTATGATCTAATCATCGTTGACTGGCGACGTTTCGATTCTTCCTTTTGGAATCATCATCAGGCCTCTAATTACACATCGGTACTCATAAAAGAAGATTTAAGCCAGACAATATACTTAATAAAAAACACTTTATGGGTCACTATCTCATGCAAAATGTACATTGTATGCTGTGAATTTGTTGACGTGGGTTTAACTGTCATTTTTGAAATGCGTCTTTGTTATTAAACGCCCGCTCCGTCGGCCAGACGCAGTGCATCAGTTCAGCGTCATGCTTAACTATGCATGGGCTATAGTAGCACGTTAGGTCGTACGTTTCAAGAGCATTAGAGAACGAATATGTTGGAAAGTTTTAAGTATTACTGGAATATGTGCTGATTTCAATCAGTCGTTTACGTGTTCTATATAATATATTTATTTTCTTTTCTCACTGAGAAAACTTACCAAAATGGGAGAGTATCAACATTTCTTTTAATCCACATATCCTAATAACTACCGGAAAGAAAACTTGACCTTGTGGGATGGATATGTGCCTTAGTGACCTATTGCGCTATTATGGTGAGTCCTGACGATGATACAATAAAATAGTGATCTAACCGTAGGCGTCTTCTTATAGCTTCAGTGTTTATCAAATGCCTGAAAACAGGTCCGTTACATGAATTCCAAGAGCTGGAATACGGCTGTTCGATGTGTTTATAGAGCACACGTGATACAGTGAAATCCGCAAGGAAGCTGTATTGCTGATGTCGCCTTGCCCGATTGCTAACTTGGCCATAATGGTGTTGTGGATAAATTTACTCATAGTAGCAAGGTATTCCTTCTCTCTCTCTCTCTCTCTCGTAAATCTCACTAATAATTTGTCTAAATTCACATATACTTTTTTCACTCCTTATGGTTATATGGCAGTGAAACATTAGTCACTTTTGACTTTTGTGTGGCTGGACATGATGATGATGATGATGAGTGCGTCACATCTGCCATTTGAATGTCGTACGTAGGTTAGCTTTCTTTCAATACAATGGAATTTCCCAGACAAGATAACAGAAATAAATTATGTAGATGAGAATAATGTTGCTTCAATTTATACACAAATGCCTATCGATATGTTTCAAAAGGTGTTTATCCACTATGATTTCCGTATGTGTATCACTATGCAAGATTTGATAATGACAAAGTTATTTTACTAGCAATATTATTTGACTTTATATTTGAACTCTGATATTGAACCTTTGTTGCCTTTATGGTAATGTTTTTTAATTTTGTATCCAGATTTTTGTGTATGATATTTTGTTCGTCTTGTCATATTACTGTACTTAGGCAATTTTAAAGAGACTCATTTAACCAATGTATCTTCACTTATTCCGTTATTGGGATATTTGGCCCTTGTCCCGAAGTCTCATGAATTTAACCTAACCAACACAGGTGGATAATTTTTGTTATGCATGTCTATAATTTTCAGTTGTTTAGTGCTGTGGTGGTATCTGACTGAGCTTTTACACTATTGCCTTCGCTCTTTTATGTGGTAGCTTGTATCAGCATTAATTTTGCAGATTCATTGACTTGAGCTATTGAATTTTTAAAACGCTTTACATTATTTATCGTTTTGTTTGCGAATACTTGTATGTATGTATGTATGTGTGAATTCAAGCGAGTGTGTGCACGAATATTATTTTGCATTGCAGCTTTTAGTTACGTGCTTTCTGCATTTTTCGCGTGGTCGTCATGTGTTGATGTTTGTTCTGCTATGTCATATCTGTTTTGGTTGCAGTTGTGCAATCACTACGCTTTCAAATAATTCAGGTGTAATTTTCTCGTTAGAAAAATTGTTTATGACCGATTTAATTAAAATCCATATGTAATTCATTTTCATTGGGAAGATATTGTTTTCATTGGCTTTTTTAACAAAGAATTTGTTTGTCACTCGTATATATTCTTTAAATCAAGTTTGCGAGCTTGAAGTAAACACCAATCCCATTGTATTTGATCAGTCGTCGAACAACATAACAAAACTCGTATATATTTTCTAAATCAAAATTTGAAGTGGTGTGTAATGTTGTTTTAGTCTACCGCGTTATGGACGTCAGAAAAGCTTGAACCGTCACTATGATATTGCATTTCCACAGAATAAGGTGTTCTGTCAGTTTCACGCAGATTTTTGCGTTTATAATGCCACCAAAGGGCTGTTAGAATGTTAGTCTATGTTTTCCTGGCTTACCAGCCTGAAGAATTTTCTCATTGCTGTGATAGAATGCGTAAATACACTTATACTACGCCTCCGGAAATATCTTCAATGCTTTGTAAGTAGGAGCAGTAAAAAATCTCTTTTTTGGTAATGAATTCAAGTGCCCTAAATCTAGGCGAGCCAATGTATAAGCATCTTGAAAAATATTATTGCTTGTTGCTAATACTTGATTTGGTAAATTGTTTTCAACAAACTATATATAAATTCATTGTTTACCACTGGTTAGTCAACTTGTCGCCTCCCAGTAACGACGATTATTGTGTCACGAAACTCATCGGTGCGTGTGACTGACTGTAGTTTCTCTATGTTGTGCAATTAACTAGACAAAATGGAACCAGTGTTTATCTGAAGTGCGATAACTTAATCTAAAGAACTAGCAGCATTCACAGTATAAATGGCTATTTAACTGCTTCCACATTGTATGTACATGTCTGTTAAGCGGTTTGCGCCGTCGAGATAGGTGTTGATGACCGGATAGCTAAACTTCAATACGCTGATATCGATCTGTCAGAGGTTATTTCGAGTAAATCCAATCAGTCGGTGTGGGTTTAAACTAAATGGCTCGTCTAATTGTAGGACGATGTTTTATCAGCTGCAAGAATCTTTTCCTTTTTGTATTCTTCTCAAGTATCTACAAGCGAACATTTTTTATGTATTAATTGAAAGGCCAAATATAATAGAAAGATGTAAAGATGGAGAGAATGTTAAATAAGTGAACAACCAATAAATTGCTTGCATCACCTCCAGTTCAAGCTCAATGCCTGAGCATGCTTGTGCTTGCATAAATCTGGCTGCAATTTGTTTATCCATATAGCTTCGTATGTGGCTAACTCAATTCTGACATTGAAATTAGTAATTATCCTAAATTCTAAGTCTGGATAACATACGTGTGGAGTTTGAACGATGTGTTACGCAATTGCATGAGTGTATTCACCGGCTCATTTAAAACAGACGTTGCAATGCACTCTAATTCGAGTAATTAACCATCTGGCTGATCGGCCTACGTAAGTTGATCGACAAATTGCGCATGTGTATTAGTAAATAGTATTTATAATCGAAATTATCTGCTGTTTCTTTTTAATTACTGGTATAGGTATGTTTGTTAGCTTAAATAGAACTCCTAGTTTAGTTGTATTAAGTTAATGCCGCCTGAACTTTCTATGCTGGAAACTCCATTCCTATTAAGTGGTATGTTCAAATAAGCTGCTTTATTTTTGGTCTCAATTTGGTCTGTTTAATTTGGTTTCCATCTTAATAATTGACTCGATTAATTTTCTAGTTTATCCATTAAACATCTAATCGCTTATTGCCTTCGTATATTCGTTTCCTTAAATCAAAATATACGGATTAAATAAACATAAGTTGCGTGGACAGTTATAACAGTTATAAATTAAGATCTCGATCTTGACCTGTCCCATTATGTACATACATTTATCAGTATAAACTAAGAATTGTATAATGTAGAAAAGGAAATTCATCCAGTAGACCGGTTTTTGTCCTTTTTCGAAACTCATAACGTACTGTCTAAAATTTGCCACGGGCAGGTATCGATCTTGGGCACCCGTGCTTCAGAAACTGTTTTTCTGACCACTGAACCACCTTGCCGCATACTAGAAACAATTGTCAGTTGTATACTAACTAATGTTTCTTGGTTAGCTTCTTTAGATGGAGCCTATAACGCATACATTTGAACCTAAAATTCCAACTAACAAACCAAAATGTGTCATTATATACCATCAGTACGCTACCTGGGGATGTGGTATTAAATTGAAAATTTATATATTTAAATGTACATTGGTTGCGCGGGCATTAAACTAAAGTTTGGAAACGCATTTTTATAGGAGATACTTGTACCTTCTTACACTGTTAGTTGGCCAGTAAGAACGAAATGCTTTTGAACATGAGATTAACTATTATTTAATACTTCGGTATATTTTTCTGTTCATATTTTAATTCATTTGTTTCTTGGTACGCAACATCTAATGCATAAATATTATGGTTTTTTCAGTATTATAAGTATTAGTCACTTTTGACTTCTGTTTGTATATATATATATATCATTTGGCAATTCTTTTGCTGGAAAGAGTGTTATTGTAATTATTTCGTTTTTCAGTTTGCCAATGAATACGGTATACGCTTCATGGAGACGAGCGCGAAATCTGGCATAAATGTTGAAGAAGCATTCAGGATATTGGCCGCTGATATTAAACAAAAAACTGAAGCCAAAATGGTGAGTATCTTTTATGAATTGATTATCGATTACTCTCAGTCCCAATTTTCTTTTGTCAGTTTTTGAGCCTGGAACTTCTTTTTTTAAAGATGAAATATTCAATGCCTCAGTTGCCCTATTGTGGCTTTCTAAGCCGTTCTGTGCGACGGCCAAGGTTGAATTAAATCACTACTTTAAATATGTGTCGTTAGGTGTCGGCTTTAAAAGTACACTAGATCGCTTAAATCTTGTGCTTAGGGGAGACTCCTTTCGGAATACTTTTTTATTGGGAAAGTGTATATCTGAGACGCGTTAATGTTAGGCCTTATGCTGCATAGGCTATACAGACCACAATCGCGTTAATAACCAACTTTCATTGATTTCCCTGGTTATTGCGCGCGATTTTCTATTTGCTTTCGCATAACCTACTATTAAAATTACCTTATTGTGCTAGTTTGATCTGTCTGCTTGTTGAAATATTTTGCTGTGGTAATGATAAAATGGTTTCGGTGCATGCAGCTTTTTTATAAGCTACTTTTTTTATTCAATTCAAATTCCAAAAAACTAGTTTGTATGCATATTTGTACAAATGCTCAAAAAATTATTGTTAGACTCGACTTTTAAATATGATGATACAGGTGCTGGCAATGTGTGTGTATATAACCTTATCGTAAAAGAAATTCGATATTTTACCTCATATTTTAAGTTTTTACTGTCATCATTCTCCAACTTGTATCCGTTTTTTCTGCAGATGTCAGACAACGCGGTAACAGGTGGTTTCACTCCAAATCTCAGAGAGAAAAATAAAGCAAAACCATGGAGATGCAGACTCTTGTAGTGTGGACTACCTGTTGGCTCATCATGACGACACTCGTGCACCTCTGAATCACGTGTTTGTTTCAATCGAGATGACCGCTCGCCTGCTTGCCTGCCCTGTTTCAGTCATTTTAGTCGTTTAATCGATGTGCATGGATTTCAATTCATTATTAGTCTGATCACGATGTGTTTTTATACGCTTAACCCGCTGACAGCCTCAAATGTGTGTGTGTGTGTGCGTGTGCTCACGTGTGCATGCATTATGGCTGTTTTTGTGCACAAGTTTGCACTGTTTGATTTGTTTAATGCAGCAACTCCGGTTAAATGTCGGTCGATTACTCGTGCTGAATGTCAACTGGTGTTACTGCTTTACCTTTTTCGTGCATCGTTGTCATTTGCTCTACACCTGCTTAAGTTTCTTGGTTATACTGGTTGCCACCTGCAGCGGATCTCCACCACCGAGTCTATCGATATCGCCATTTGACTATGATGTTCTTTGTACTGTAAGCATAACATTTATGAACAAAATGTTTGACACGGTAGGACAGGCATTACTTTACTCGATTTTTTAGTCGTAGCCATGTGGTGAATTTGATTTATCGTAAACTCAACAGTTTACATATTTCAGTATGCACTTTTTGTTATATATATAAGCGTGTTGTTCTATTGATGGTTTAATCTTTTAATCGAAAATTTTAGGTTGAATTGATGCTTTGTCGCAATCTAATGTTCTGTTCTGCGAACTCATTTGCAACAATTTCATGCGGTACCTGCTTAGTGATAGTTCGTTTTATTTTTTCCCCCTAGTATGAAGAGGATTTTTAGTTTTAAGCATTGCATCAGTAACTATGTATCATGAAGGTAATAAATATTTTGGCTTCTGTTGCTGTTTTCATTTATAAAAAGCAGATAAATTGAGAGTTGTACACGAATGATATGATAATAATATTGAGGCATGTTTGACAGCATGTTCTAGTGATTATTTCGTCCTAAATGGCCACAGAGTTCTTAGAGTATACATTTGTCGAACAAAATTCTTCCTTTTAAGCATAAATGCTTATTCTATAACTATATTTTAGCTTTCTTTATAGGTTAGAAGATTTTGATTTCTCTTGTTGAACTAATTTTATGCATGTATTTAGCTAGAATCTTAATTGCTTGTTAGAGACATGATATCGAAATTTTCAACGAAGTTCGGAAACTATTAACAATGTTGATATCCAACGGATATATAATTATATAAAATACACAGTACAGGATTATGCGATCGGCCTAGACTTTTTTTGTTAGATTAGAATACTAGGCAACATTTTGTAACTACTTGTGCCTGATGTCACCAGTTTTATGATAATTATCTGCTATTTGGATTTTACTAACCCGGAAATATTTAAATGCAAGTTTAATTTATTTTTCTCATTTAATTGTCATTCTAAAATTTTAAGATTTATAAACCGTTATTTTGAATCGTTATAGATTTATTTTTGGTGTAGCGCTGTTTGGCGTAACAAACACGCAGCTATATTTTGTTGATGTAAATGCCTGCATTTTCAGCATAAGTTTTGTTTTAAAATTACTGAACGCGACCACTGATGCGAAAATTATTTTTGTACATTTTATATTTGACATTTGACGACTCATTTTGTCGCATTTCCTAAATACGGTTTAGGCCTTTGAAAAAAATGTTAAATAAGTTTTGCTATCTAAGAATTATCATGAACCTGTATTGAACTATTTCTGTAAATCTCCCCGGGTTAAAGATTTTGAACGCTATATGTACGTCTTTTCATGATTATTGCGGTGTATGGCCCTGAAGCAAATTCAACTGTTGTATCTTGTTTCCATAATGTAAACGGTGGTACCATTACAACCAATTAAGCTTCCAGGCCATATATTAGGCACAACGTACGAAACTACATTATATTGAACCGGAAAGTTATGCCAAAGTGATCTTTATTTATATATATATATATATATATATATATATATATATATATATATATATAATTAGGCCTGGTTTTGTCCTTCTTGAACTCATCACATATTGTCTTGAATTTGCTACCAAATATGGCTGATCCTCAGGTAACCTGCGCTTCAGGTTGTTATGACTACTAAACCACCTTGCCGCATACTAGAAACAGTTGTCAGTTGTATACTAACTAATTATTCTTCGATAGAGCCTCTAATGCATGCCTTTAGACCTAAATTTCCTATTAACCAATACAAATCTGCCAACTCAACACGTACTATCTTGAATTTACCACGGTTTATTCTGCACGGTACTAGAAGAATTTGAAATAAGGCTTAATTATTCTAATCCAATGATTTACGGACAGGTTCAACGACGTAGTTGTCATAACACCATTATAGACATTGCAGATTCTGAAGTGATAAATCTATCTGTATTGTTAATATGAAAAATCTAATTTCAGTTAGTTTTTTCAGATGACTGTTGTTTGTCGTGGCAAAATAGATAAGATTCCGAGAGAGCTATGAGTATGACTTTTTTCTAAAGCAGAATTTTCCCTCAAATGTGCAATCTAGACACATATATAGTGTACTAAGGCCAGGTTTAGGTGGCATTTTAACCATACTCTTCCGGAGTTATTCGTGTTTTTTGTAGCTGCAGTGCCAGTTAATTTTAAATTTTATAAAGCTGGTATGCACAACCTAGTTAAATAGGCCATCTTTTGGCCATAACTCAACCAGATTGCAATATCGGGTATTTTATATATAGTCAACTTTAAAAAGAAACTGTGATTAAGTTGGATTTAATAAATAAATAATTATAATAATTTACACGGATCGTGAGGCGTAAAAGCGTGACTCGGCAACGTTAACTATAAAAGTATCAGTTATTACGGTCTCTGTCGTGTTTATACCTTTTTAATACTAAATTTGTGCTTTAATACACTATATATTTGTTAAATAAAAATCAAAATGCATGCAAATGGCTGCACGTAAAATTATACATTTATTTGTTTATCTACATTTGTTTCTAAATCGCCCTGTACGAGGCTCTTTAGAGACGTAATCTTATTTATTTTCAGTATTACTTTGTTAAAATTGGAATCAATCTTTAGACGAACTTTTATTTGTACGCTGTGTATCAATTTCTTTTGACACTGATGTAATACTTCAGAAGTGGGCAAATCTTAATTTCTCTTGCATTTTTAACTGCAATTGCGTTTATAGTTTGCTTCAAATAGCGGGATTTTAACTTTGCAATGAGGATAGTAACATATTCTATTAGCACTGCCCTAACTATTCCGTTCTTCTTGGTTTGTCGAAGCTTTGCTTACGATTATGTACTATCTATTCAGGTACCCCTTGAGATTAACGTTATACCACTTAGAGTTCTCCGTTTGTCTTACAAAAACGCTTCAAAATAGCTAGCTGTGCAGTAAAGTACACTGTGATGGATCTATTAATATGTTTCTGCGTAGTTTTTCTGTTTGTTACTTTGCTTTTGTGAATTTTATTATATTTTATTTTGTTATTTTTCCGGTTTGCCTTGTCGTTAACCGGTGCTATGTCTTTCTATTCAATTTGAAAAAATTCAACATTTAATTAAATGTGGATTAAAAGCAACTGTTTTGAAAATGTTTATTTATCAAAATTGTTATCTCACTCTCACCCAAAGTTCTTCTCTTTGTTTTTTGATTGAACCAACACAGAGCCTAAATCTATAAAAAAACAGCAATTTTTGGTTTGTGGGTCATTTAGTATTTCAACACATCCAATAAATGCAGATTACAACTGATACGGGTGTTTAAATAAGATGTGCGAAATGTGAACGAGACGATTCGACATATCGATCGAAATATTAAGAATTTAGGGTGAATGTGAGATAACTATTTCGAATGCAAAGAAATATTTTCAAGACAATGAACTATCATCACCCGCGACATAAAACTGTCAAAACGGTCTGCTTTTGTTTATATATATATATATATATATATATATATATATATATATATATGCTAAACTGGCTTGTATGCCTAATTGCGCTGCGTTTAACTACCCAGTTGGTAATTTGATTGTATCGACTCGACTGTATGACAGCTCATCCCATTTATGACCACATGTTTTATTTTCGTCGATACAATATAATTTGCGTATCATATGTATTTCCGTCAGTAATCCATCCAATGGCTGTCGATATGCACAGCCTCCTCAAAATACTTCTTCAGTTTTGAATTTTTTGCTTTAACTGTAAACGTATACATGATGCCTCGTAAATGAGCTTATCTCAATTGCTAACTATGCATTTTATGTTGTGCCCAAGTAGGTTTCCAAAATTTTCATCAAGAGGAAGCTTATAAAAGTATTTTACCAGTGGGCATTAATAAAATTAAATTTGTACAAAAATATTGATAATTACTAAGTTGGTCAATTGATTTGCCTTAACTCAAATGTTCTTGCACACTTTCTTTGTCAATTCACAGTTTTGAATAACATTTAATTTTCGTTGATTGACCAATTAATTGACTTTTCTTTGCGATCACTAACTGGATTTTTGCTGCACATATTATATTGTCAGCGAAGATGCGCATCGTTGTGATGCAAAGTGGCTACGGCTCTAGCCATAATATGCCTAGTGCAGAATTCTTTTATATTAACTTCTTTATCACTGTTGTCCCCACATTTATTTTTATTTCCTAGATTTTTGAATCTGCGTTGATCTAATAGTTCTCGTTTTAGTAACACGAAAAAGAATAGTTTTTATAATATCGCATATGCATAATTATTTGGCCTAAATAATTTATAGATGGAGTTTTTTTACATTTGCCTTTTGATTTCTGCTTGGATATACACTGAGAGTGTCATTGAGGTCACATGTGTTTTCGAAGGCGTTTTTACAGTTTTAGAATTTAATCGACGCATTCTGTTTTGATTTTTTAAAAGTAAATTATTATTGATCAACATTTGTGTGAATGTAGATTCTACAATTTAAAATATTCTATTTTTTCTTGTCAGCCCGTTCTTGTGCTGCTGCACTACACGCACACATACACATACGCGCGTATGTGTGTACACAAACTCAAAATCAGTTGTATGAATTAAGTAATTCTATCTCAAAGTTTTGTATTTTTACTCTTTTTATACAAATTTTCAGTTAAGATCATGTTTATTAATTACGATTTTCGCATTTTTCTAAAAATTATTTGTTTAAATACATTTTAGATTTACTATGCTTCTTGGTTTGAATTTAGTAACTATGTAAATAATTAAGACCCGGAAAATTGTTGAAGAATTATTTCGCCATTCATTGTGTTGTTTTACGACATGCTAGTCAGATATAACGTTTTAGGCTTATTTTGTTCAATTTGACTATGCCAACATTTTATTTAATCTCAATTAATGTTTTGTATTGCAAAGCATCAGAGGGAAATGCTATCGTAAAATATACAACCTTTAATTTCGATTACGATCTCTATGATGGGTTATTCGTGTAATCCGTTTCATTATTGCTATTCAGGCAACTCATAATTATTCAGAAGAATTTTGACTGGGCTAATTTAATTTCAAATTTTGCAGTTAAAGTTCTTTCCCTTTTTTTCTTAAAGTGAGTTGTTAATTCTGAAATGTATAGTCTGAGGTTAAAGCTTTTTAAAAGTGCTTTCAAACAAATTTAAATAAGTACATTGCAATGTGCTAAGTATTATCCATGTGTAATTTAGTTGAATATTAATGGAGTTTCGTCGCGGTCTCCAGCCAACAAAAAAATTAAACAATATATGCTTTTTATTTTTTCGCCTTTAAAATCTTTGTGTTGATTTAGCATCAAATTTAAGTTGTAAAATTATAATTTGTCTTCTGTTTTGGTTCTTTGTGAATATGAATAAAAGGTCGAATCGCTAGGTTTCTGTTTTATTTGATAGAGCTGGTTTTTAAAGGTGTAGATGTAGCGTTATGATAAACGTTATTGAACTGCTTTTCGCTGGCTTGGTGAAATTTATCATATCGCAAATTCATAGTGTTGGTACTTATCTGACAACTATAGAGTTGGTATCTGGTACTGACATAACTGCCAGTGTTGGTACTCTCTAAAGGCTCGGTATGTATTATATATAGTGAATTTACTTTGAAGTCTCATAGTCGAAGACTATATGGGCCCGTGTCGATAGAAATTCCGACGTGACATTCGGCGGACACAAGATAGTCAACCGAGTAATGGTAGCATGAACATTTCCGGGTCTAAAGGGACAAGGCCATCATCCCGGTTCATGTGATGACTCGAGTTTGGTCTAACTGCGCAGTAACTCTTATTATTATATGTGTAGTGACGAAATGAGAGCAAGAGTGCCTGATGCGAATGGCAATTTTCGGCTGCTGGAGGAAATTTGTCGCTGACATCTCGATAGATAGTGCTCATCAGTCTTGGGTGGCGGGCTATATAAGCGAAGGTAAACTCCAAATACAAACTGTCCTCACTGGGACTGGGCGACCCAGTATTCTTTTACAATAAGCATATAACCATGAACGATACAAATTAGGATGTATACATACCGCATCGGCCGTCACGCAGTATAAAAATGGTCGCCTTATCTGCTGAGTCGTTCAGAGTGGATGGATGAAATCAGGCTAGTGCAGGCACCTTCATCTCAGATTCTGCCTCCTTTCCGTCTCTTTTCTCTTAATATAAAAATAACGCTCTTTTAGGTACTATGAATATGAGAAAAATATCTAAAACTGTTTATGCAGATTATCATTACTTAAACCTAGGTTAGATTGTAACATCTGCGCATTTAATGTGCGAAAATTAAAACAATTAAAAAACCTTGGCATCCAGGGTTTTCTTTCTTTTTTGAACACATGCAGACTGATCATTCACTTTCCGTTTAGATTTGTACCAAAATTTTGCCGGAAAATATATATATGAGAAAACTCGAACTACCACCCTTCCGACAAAAATATGAAAATATTCTAGTCGTAGCTAATTGGTATTGATGGCGAAAATTCTAATTTACTTTGGCCCGAGATAAGTTTCAATGTGTACAATGCAGGTACTACTGTATGTGTTGCATTGCAGGCCTCCGTTGAAATTATCATCGGCTCCGTAAAATCTATGCAGATACTCGAAGCAAGGCGCCGAATTCACCATGCTTCCGCTCATAAAAATACTCGTCGCGATGTAAGACTCCAATTTAAGCGCAGTCTAAAAGTCTATCTCGAATCCTTTTGGACCAGAAAGCTTGAAGAAATGGAAGAAGCGTTCGCGTCAGGTAATAGTCGCTGTTTGTTCCAACTTATTCGCGCAATAGTTCCGAGAATATTAAATGTAAGCGAAGCTATAAATTATAGTAACAATCATTTAATAGCCGAGAAAATAATTCTCCTTGATTGGTGGGTTGAACGCTTCAGAGATGAATTTTCTTTGATACTTGCGTCAGTTCCTATTCCAGAAAGTGCGCCTGTATCAACAGTGTGGTATTTTAGTCTCGAAGAACCATCAGAACTAGGATTACGAGATGCAATCCTATCTTTTGAACGTCGCAAAGCCCAAGGCCATGACGATTTGCTTCCGGGATTACTTAAGGATATTTTCGATATAATTTCGGAAGCGTTGACTAAACTTTTTCGTACTATATGGAACGAGGAGGCCATAACACTTGATTGGAAGTATTTGACAGTCATTACTATCTTCAAAAAAAGCAATCGTAATTCGTGTTATAACCACTGTGGTATTACCTTGACTCTAGTCGTGTCTGGGCTATTTGCTTCGATTGACCAGTGTCGTCGGAATCATTTACTGGCTCAGTATATATTATATACAGAGAAATAGCTTTGAAGTCGCATTGTTGAAGACTTTATACGAAGTTAGCTACACTACTGCAGTTTTACATATTCGTATAGGAGTTTGTACCGTCCTATTGTCCTACATTCCTTACCCAAATATAGTCTATATATGGCATAATACTGGCTCCATCTGATGAGTCGCAAGTAATCTCGAAACGAATATGTACTTAATTGTATACTTGCTGTTCATGCTGACTGGTTTCTCCTCTGGTCATATTTGAATTAATTTGTCTCTAGGTGCGCAACACCTAATACATAAGTGCATATTATTTATTCGCAACGAACACTATTTAATTGTTCAATATTCAATTAAGTGATGTCATTACCGTGATAAGCGATGACTGATATAAATCAAGGCTAGAGTGTATGTTCATAATTAGCTTTAATTCTCAATTTTGGTAGCTTAAGTATACCTTGCAATCCATTGTATTGATACCATGTACTGATTCGGCAACCATAATGTTAGTATCAGGAACGGACACAACCATAGGGTTGCTACCCTTTAGAGGCTTTGAAGTTGCATTGTCAATGATTTATTGAAATTAGCTTTATTGCTGCTGGTTTACATATTCGTATAGGAGATAATATCGTCTATTCGTCTCACTTGCCTCACTCAAATGTATAGTCGGTATAGGGCGTAATACCGGCTCCAGCTGATGCGTCGCCAGTATGCACGAAACGAATATACGCATGAGATTATGCCTTCCGTTCATACTGTCTTGTCCTGAGAACGATACTGTAGTGTTCTTCCTCCTGTTAAAACTTACAGTTTTGATTGGCCTTCAGTTTTTATGTTTATATGACTGGCGCGAGTACATTCATGTTGTGATTCAAACCAATCCAATTTGGCGTGTCAGCAATTTCTGCATTTATTTTCATAGAAGCAAATGGGCAATAGCGAGGATCATGAGCGCTCATCCATCATGTGTCGATTTGACTTCAAAATCAATGATTTTACATTGAAGTAATCGAGGTCTAACATAGGTATCTGTTGTTCGGGTTACGGTAATAAGTTTGTTCAATGTGTTTTATTTCTCCTAGAGCTAAATGATATCGATAAGACAAACCATGATATCCGTCAGGCTAGTTCATCAGAGAGGATTAAATTGCATTCAAGATATTGGAAAATACATCGCTTTATTATCGGCGAAATGCATTATGTTGCTGACACAACCAGCTAGGACTAGCCCATAGGACATGCTTTACTTTAATAGTTGATAATATTCGACATGTTTATGTAAGCTGTTGCTGCCTATATAGAAGTTCAGCTCCTTTATTTTTGTGAGCTAATTACCAATAAGGGAATCAGCGTGTTCGTAGGACATTTTTCAAAAATGGCATCAAATCTAGTGGGATATTACATGTTATGTGTATTCTGTCTTTCAATATTGAAAACTGCCCGATTATGTTTGCCTATCATGTTTTTGACCCTATATTCCCGTTTCATTATTCAATACAAAAAATTACTCATTGTCTGCATTTCTGATGAAGCCACCAAGATATTTAAACCTGCTTACCATTTTCTAATAGATGCTTCCAATAAAATGTTACGATCGACTTATTAACATGCCTACAATTCTTGTATAAAGAATGCTATTGTGAGATGGCGATATACTTTTCCCGCTTCAAGCAATATGGCAATATGATATATGTTGGCGGTGCCTTTTCCACCACAAATTAATTCATCCGGAGCCGATCCGTCCTCATATTTTGAATTCTCTACTGCAACCCAATTCTTGTCTAAGTTAAGTACATTTAACCCAATGCGACTGGAACGGCTGCCCTATTTTTCAAGCAGATGATTGCAGAAACGAGTAACAGTTTTACTGATAGTATGTATAGACTAGATTAGAAAGCATTTTCGTGTTTATGTGGCCTCATTATATAATTATTCGCAATTTACGGTGTTGAAATAAAAGCAAAAAAATATATAGTAACGCATTAGTTAAAATAGGATCTGCAGGCTAAATCAAAGTCAGTATGAACGAAGGTATAATCTCATGTGCACATTCGTTTCGTACTTATTGGCGACTCATCAGGTGAAGCCTGTATTACGCTCTTTACCCACCATATATTTGTGTGATACATGTTGGACAATTGAACGGTACAATCTCCTACACGAATATGTAGTGAAGCTAACTTCATATAAAGTCTTCGACAATGCGACTTTAAAGCCATTTCACTATTTATAATATACACAGAGACTGTAAAGGTTTCCAACACCATGTGCGCAACACCTCATACACAATTAAATGTTGCCAGGTAACCCGCTTTTTCTAGCTGCTTATTATTTATTTGCCTCTAATTTCCCCGTTCATGGTTATATGTGGACTGTAAAAGAACACTAGGTCGCCCATTCCTAGTGATATTAATAGCTATGTCTAGCTACATTGTCACAGTTATAATACATATGCAGAACGAGAAATTAATGTTATAAGATTATAGTCGAATTATGAAACAGGCGTATGAGGAGGGAATACTCTAAAGTAAGAATGCATAGAACATATTTGCCATATAAAACGTTCATGATTACACTGTCAGTATGATTGACCAAGACACATCGATAACCACAAACGATTTATGGTTATATGGCAGTAAAACATAAGTCACTTTTGGCTTTTGTATGGCTGTACATGATGATGATGATGATGATGACGATGATGATGATGATGATGATGAATTTCCCTTTGTAATATTCCTTAAAATTAAAATTCCTGGTTCCCTCTAATTTCAAGTATTATGTTATCCTGACCACTGACCGGGCTACACTGAACTTTCTGTGGTAATACCTGCACTGTTTTTCTGCATTATTTGATCCATCTATTCAAGCTAAAAAGTTGTTACTGTTCAAGGTGTTTTTGTAAGTATCTCGCGAGATTCCATAACATAGAAGTCGTTTTTTGAGCAGACTGTTGTTAATCATTGATGATAATTATATTTGCTTTGTTGCGAAGATTCAATATATATGCACTTTTTATTTTTGGTTTTGCGTACGTAGTATCAAACCAGAATGAAATACCATTGTCGGCATAAACGAAAGGTATAACCTCATGTACACACATTTTTTGTTTGTACAGTTAGTGACACTGTCTTCTTATAGTATTAGTCTCAAAATATGTTGACACATCTGTCTATGATTGAAATTGAAAACGTGTTGTTGTGTCGTTTTTAACGCATGACAAGATAGGCCTAATTTTATATGTTCTTGCAACACCAATATTAATTTTAAAACACCTGGTCGATATATACTCCGACAAACATGAATTCAATTTTTTATTGCAGTTTCCCATGTAAGGTTAGCGACAAGTACGGTTCTAATTACTTTAATGAAGGTTGTAATCTTGGTATAAACACCTGGCCCATTATATACATGCATTTGTCATTATAAACTAAGCATTGCATAATGTACCATAGAAAATTCATTTACTAGATCGGTTTGTACCGATAATATTTTTACCTGGAAACAAATTCCTGAACAGCGACTTGTATATCGCCGTCCGACAATAGCCGTGTTTCAGGACTTCAGGGGTGCCTTTGACTCTGTGGATCATTATTTTCTATTCGATATTCTATCGAAAAGTGGTGTTTACATCAAATTTATAAATAATACACACTTCTAGTCGCGTTCAGTTCAACAACGAATTATCACACAACTTTACTACCAGCAGTGGTGTTCGTCCAGACTGTCCACTTCCCCCTTTTTATCTAATTTGGTGATAGGTGCAGTTATGGACACCACTCTTTGAGGTGTTCAAGTTCCCACAGGCGGTAGATTAGACGATCTTGACTACGCAGACGAAATCATACTATTATTAGAAAATATATTGCATAGAAACGCTGACGCTGTTCCGTCTGTTTGTATGAAATTCGCACGCCCTAAATGTAAGATACTTTCACGGGATCACCCACCACTCACTCCAACCCTGCGACTGCTGAGTGAAGATAGTTGATAGGTTTACATATTTTGGTATCTCTATCAATAATTCAAGAAATATGTCTGACGAGGTGAATATGCGAATCGTGAAAGCCAGGTTAGCTTTCTCGAACCTTCGCCATTTATGAAAAAACGCGATTATTTCAATCTGCTTTAAAAATTGTCTTTACAATGAATCTGTACGCATTTTTATCATACGCTAATGAGACTTGGCCCCTTATAAGTGATGATTTTAGACGCTTTAGGCCATTCTACCATCGTTGTTTAAGACGCTTAGCACAAGTTGAAGTAAAACAGCATAAAAAGATTTATCGTAAAACTAATCTTGTACTTACCTTTCTTGTATGGTTAGGCAGTGCGAGTTTCACATATTAAATCTCCGCGGTTTGCGTTCGCTTGTTTTCGCTTTGCACTATCGGTTTCGCAAAGATCCGACTGATCCCCATTTCCAAATACGCATCGAAATATCGTACCGAAACGTAGCCAGTCAACGAAGATTAGATCGTACCTCAGTTCCAGTGGTTATTATGAACGATGTTGAAGCCTTCGGAAGAAAGGGATGAATCCGCACCCAGCCAATAAGAAGAAAAACTCGATGCGTATTTGTAATTGGGGATAAATTGGATTTTTGTGAAACTGTTTCGCTTATCCTATTCACGCATTTCATAGATAAGAACACTCCTAATACTGCATTAAAACTTGTGAAAACGCATTCTTTGTGTTGATTGATTATTTAGTTTTGTTTTCCTTTTAACAAAGATTATCTGCCACCCAACGTCAACGAGCATCATGCACTTAGAATATCTGGCTATTCGGCGGCGGTGACCATTGTTTCTTTTAAAGCTGATAATTATTTCCGTCTCTGAAGCACTGATTTCATTCAGTCACTACTATTTTATCTGTAACTTGAATTGAGAAATCCATCATGTATGACAATATAAATTATTTATAAAGCCAGGTGTGTGAAACATCGTTAGAAAAGACTACTTTCTTTTAGTTAGAACTCAACTCAACTTCAATATATGGCACTTCATATAGTCACTTTAGGGAAAGCAAACGGGATAGTGTTGGATTATACACATACACTATACAACAACAAGCGAAAAACGTTTATGTTGATGCATGCACAAACATGTGCACACAAAAAAATTTCACCAGTTTATATAAAATTCCAGTTAGAACTTCTTTTGTTTATTCAGCTGAAGATTCAGGGTGTTGGATACAACACTCTCCGCTGTGAGTAATTTATTTTTCGTTTTTTACCTTGACAAACACCTGAAAACCCGCCTGATTTACACTTCCATTATTGCAAGCAATGTGTTAAACCATTGTTGAAATGTTCTTCCTGATGCCAGCTGTGTGTACACAAAACTGTTCTTGAATTCCCTTTATTCATAATTGGCTAGTTTAGCCTACAGAGAGACTGAACTGCTATTGCATTTGTATCAATAAACAATGTTGAACTGTATGATTGCAGGAAGCAAAGGAAGATTTCGATGTTTATATAAATGCCAATAAAATTATAGATGCATAAATTTTATCAATATAAAGTAAGCACCAATCCCATTGTATTTAACCAATCGTCGAACAACATAGCAAAACTACCGCCAGTCGCACGCACTGACGCGTATTCGAACTTCCATGATCATCATCAGAGTACGACGGCAAATTGACTAGCAAGGATCAAACAGCATTGCATATATATGGAAAGCAAAATTATATATGCGGCTCTCACCTCTAGCAGTCTCGCATACATTGAACTTAACTGGAAATGTCGGCTGCACAATTTCTATGCAGTCACGAACATTAACTGTTTGCAGCTTTCGCCACATATACATATATAAACAATACAATTAAACAATAATTGATTGCGCGGGTGGTGGTAACAATGCTTTAAATCAAGTTTGCGGGCTTGAAGTAAACACCAACCCCATTGTATTTAACCAGTCTACGAACAACATAACAAAACTACCGCCAGCTGCAACGCACTGACGCGTTTCGACCTTCCATGATCATCATCAGAGTACGGCGACAAACTGTCTAGCGAGGATCAAACCTCATTGCATATATATGGAAAGCTAAGTTAGATATACGGCTCTCACCTGTAATAGCCTTGCATACTTTGTACTTGACTGGTAATTTCGGCTACACTATTTCTGTACATTAACTTTTCGCAGCTCTCGTTGTACTCTGATGATGATCATAGAAGGTCGAAACGCGTCAGTGCGTACGCCTGACCGTAGTTTCGCTATGTTGTTCAACGACTGGTTAAATACAATGGGATTGGTGTTTACTTCAAGCTCGCAAACTTGATTTAAAGAATTGCTACCACCACCTGCGCAATCAATTATTGTTTAATATAAATTAAGCCGTGTATAATCTCCAAATGGTAATTTATCCAGTAGTCCGGTTTCGTCTTTATTCCGAACTCGTCAACTACCGATTCGGCATCCATAGTGTTGTTTACCTGTACAGATTATATATATATATATATATATATATATATATATATATATATATATACTTGTACCCAAATTCCCAAGAAACTCCATGAATTGAGCACTTATCCTCCAAAAGGAGTCAGCTAGTAGTAGTATATATATATATATATATATATATATATATATATATATATATATATATATATATATATATATATATATATTGATCGTTTCTATTTTCACCATTTTTTAAGAACAAAACAACGTAACTCCATGGAATAAATATTAGCAAATCTTATTTCTACCGTATCTATTACGTTCTGGATTCGTTAGTATTCGTTCATCCAATCCCACTGTACACGTAACCAATCTCCTCTTCGTTATGTAGTGGTCTAAATTGCGAAAAACAAAGGCTTACATAACGAAGAGGAGATTGATTACGACAAATGTACAGTGGGATTGGATGAACGAATATACTAACGAATCCAGAACAATGGCTGTAGATACTGGTAGAAATAAGATTTATTAATAAATGTTATTCCATGGAGTACGTTGTTTTGTTCTTATATATATATATATATATATATATATATATATATATATATATATATATATATATATATAGTGAGAGAGAGAGTTGTCTTTGAAGTCGCATTGTCAGTGATTTTATATGAAGTTAACTCCACTACTGCTGGTATGCGCATTCGTATTGTAGCTTGTACTAGAAGAATTGACAATAAGGACGAAACCAGTCTACTGAATGAATTTTCTTTTCGACATAATATAACGCTTAGTTTATTTTGACAAATGTGTATTTGTGTTTATATCAAGTTCGAAATCTTGGTTTAAAAAAGATTATCACCGCCCGCGCAACCATTGATATGTGTAGTACGTTATGTAAGCCTGAGTAGTCTATTATCAAACAGTTGATTTAAAGAGTATTTTAGACTAAACACATCTTGCACGGTGGGAAACATTTCCACAATGGCTGACGACCATGTTTAAAAAAAATAACACTCCAAACCAGGTGGATTTTCAGGGGTTTATTAAACAGAAAATAGCCGAACTACAAACAACGGAAGTCGTTGTATGCAACATCCTTAATCCTCAGCTGAATAAACAAAAGATTGTTATTTTATTGAACGTAATTTGGTGAATTGTTTGTGTGTCTGTGTGTGCGTTTATTCGTGAACGAACATTTTCTTATTCCGCTTTTTGTTGTATATTGTATACTTAATCCAACTTTATCCCCCTAGACCTCCAAAAAGGGGCTATATAAAGTAATAGATGTTATAGTCGAGTTCAGTTCTGGCGACAAAAGTTTTTCCTTTCTACGGTGTTTTATAAAACTTATTATAAAACATTTATATTTGCATACATGATTTACTTCTCAATTCTAATTGCAAAAGCATAAATTTGGATGAATTTGATTTCATTCATGACTATTTTATCTATAAGTGATTACTGTGAAGTATAGTGGAACTAGATTTTACCTTAGATTGGAGTGTTATATCTCGAAAAATAGACTATATTTCTGCTTCCTTTGTCAATACGACTAGTCAAAATTTCTATAGCTACACGTCGTTCGCGAATTTAGTGAACACTGTAAAATATAATTTTAAAAAGGTTCGTATTTAAATAGCTAATGCTGACACGATAGCTTTAGTTAAAAATCTTGCAATTAATTTCATTATAAGAAACATTTATGTTGAGTATGTAAATTACATATATTGATAACCTCAATCCATTATAAAACCTGCTTAATGCCAATTGTTATTCAAAATTTACGCTAGATTAACAATCGAAGCAGAAAACAGGATAGAAAGATCAGGGTCTAAAGAAATCATTCGCACAAAGCAATGATTTAGCTAATAAAATTGAAGCAAATGTAAAATTAAGAGTAAAATATTGTTTTATTTGAAACTTGTAGGAAATAAAGTGAAATCCAGATACTAGCTTATAGTTCTGATCTCTTTGATTGATGAATGATGATAATAAGATCTACCGTCGGAGACGGAATCTATGACACTTTTGTCCATAAAGCAACAGCTCATGCACACCATCACAAGCCGTAAGTTTTTAAATAAGGCCCTGCATTCATAAGCGTATCTCAATATCATTAACTGTGCCCCAAACCGCAGATTTATGCTAGCTTTAATATTTATTCGCAACGAATTGTTATCGTCTAGAGAATGTATTAGCATGTTTAGACAGACCGAGAACAAAACCTTTGGTATTGGTAGCAAATCACTTGCTTGCTTTTCTCGATATTTGCCTAGCCATTTCCTCACATAAGGCCGCAATGTTTATTATTTTAAATATTTACATATTTAAGCAATCATCTGTCATTAATAGAGTAAACATCGTTTAATCTTTTGGCGATGTTACTAAAAATGTAATGCTTTTTCACTGAATCTTTCGAAGATCCGAAAAGGTGGCAGGAAACCCAATTCATGTATAACGGTGAGTTCTACGCTCCAGTAATATGGACACTGCATTACCTGTTAAATTGCTACTTTCCATAGAACTTGTGCATGCTAAAGCGGCCACTTTTGGCAACTATTTTTAGCATCAACTCAGATTTTTTTTCAAAATCATAATTATACCTCTCTGGTATAATATTGTGGCAGATTAACACTAACTATGTCACTAAGCTATTTCTCGTTGGATGTCAGGCATGAAATTTTTACGACAGGTCCAGTGATCATACACTAGTTATTAGTTGTGCGCCATATGTTAAAAACTTGCTTATCGTAAGAGATATCTTCCTTCTGCAACTTAGCTTGGTGGGATGATAGAAATGTTAAATTTCTGACTTTTTTATTCCTTCGATAGAATTTTGCGCGACACTCGTTCAACGAAGTTCTATAATGATGAAAAGAGCTTTAAATGGTCTAATATCGATTTTTTTAAATCAAAATCGTGGTCATATTTCGCGTCACTTCTTAAACGGCCATTGTACCTAACTGTTAGTTTACCTTTTCCTTGGTGGGCGCCACAAGGAAAAGGTAATTAATCTATTCCCTGTCGCGCAACATGTTTCTTTTAAACTGTTAGTTTTTCAATATCCATGAAAAGTTTTTAATAAGCCTATTCTTGATTAAACATTGTTTTAATGCAATTCAGCAACCGAGCTCTTGATGCTGATCATAGTGCTATATTAATACATTTTTTCTACGTAGCCGATATTTCAGCACGGCTAATAGTGAAAACAGTTTGAGTAATGATGCATCTTCCATTATTTTTGTACTTGAATCATATAATATATAACTTAAAAGAATGAGACAATTGCGAAACCGAATTTGTTAAACTTAGCTGATTTGTTATGTGACTAACACTGTTTGAATACCAGTTATTTTGGCGTTTAGATATACTGCGAATTCCTTTCTCTGAATCGTTCATCAGTTATTTGTAGATAACAAGTCTTAGAAAACAGCTAATGAAAGTGCGATACGTCCTTCAGCCACATTATTTTTACTTTTGACTGACCTTTTAGTAGATATGTGCATGTCAGGCGTGCGTATTTTCATATCTGCTATGCACAACCAACTAAGTGAGGCGAGACTGGCTAAACATTAATTTATCCTTTACATGCGTTAGACTATTCGTTTTATACCCACCATTTGAAGTGAGGAGTCCAATAAAAGAAATGCATTCGTATTAATCTCACGCGAAGTTATTTTATAAAAATTAAAAATCAGAATCCTCCATGAATGTAGTTACACTCATACTACTTGAGTTATACTACGGATTTGCTTATGTATTGAAAACTTTTGTCAAATCATTAGATACGCGCATGTGACATATGTGCATGTGTGGGTGTACATGTAATTAAAAATATGCAATTGACTATAATTAATAAAAATGTTCTTCTATATAAATGAAACAGAAGTCAATATATATTAATTTAACATTTGCACGTGTCAGACTAATTATTTTATTCTTGATATTTAAAATAATGATGATCATGGAAGGTGGAAACGCGTCAGTGCGTTGCGACAGGCGGTAGTTTTGTTATTTTGTTCGACGATTGGTTAATTACATTAGGATTCGTGTTTACTTCAAGCTTGGAAAATTTGATTTACAGTATTGTAACCACAACCCGCGCACTCAAGTATTGTTTACTTGTATTTTCTATATATAAGTGTGTGGAGAAAGCTACAAACAGCTAATGTTCGTGATTGCATAGAAATTGTGCAGCTGACATTTCCAGTTACGTACAATGTATGCAAGACAACTAGAGGTGAGAGCCGCATATCTAATTTTACTTTCCATATATATGCATTACGGTTTGATCCTCGCTAGTCAGTTTGCCAATGTACTCTGATGATGATGATTGAAGGTCGAAACGCGTCAGTGCGTTGCGACTGGCGGTAGTTTTGTTATGTTGTTCGACGACTGGTTAAATACAATGGGATTGGTGTTTACTTTATGCTCGCAAACATGATTTAAAGAAATGTTACCACAACCCGCGCAATCATTTATTTTTAATTGTATTGTTTATATAAATGTGTGCGGCGAAAGCTAAAAACAGCTAATGTTCGTGACTGCATAGGTATTGTGCAGCCTACATTTCCAGTTACGGACAATGTATGCATGACTACTAGAGGTATGAGCCACATAACTAATTTTGTTTTCCATATATACGCAACATGGTTTTATTCTCCCTAGTCAGTTTGCCGACGTACTCTGATTATGATCATGGAAGGTCGAAACTCGTCAGTCCTTTGGGACTGGCGGTAGCTCTATTATGGTGTTCGATGACTGCTTAAACACAATGCGATTGGTGTTTACTTAAACATAGCAAAATTCATCTAAAGAATTGTTGCTTAATTGTTTAATTGTATTTTCTATATATTAGTGTGTGGAGAAAGCTACCAACAGCTAATGTTCGTGATTGCATAGAAATTGTGCAGCTGACATTGCCAGTCACGTATATTGTATGCGAGACCACTAGATGTGAAACCACATATCTAATTTTGCTTTCCATATATATGCAATGCAGTTTGATCCTCGGTAGTCAGCGTGCCGCCGTATTCTAATGATGATCATGGAAGTTCAAAAGGCGTCAGTTCATTGTGACTGCCGGTAGTTTTGTTGTGTTCGACGACAGGTTAAATTAAATGGGATTGGTTTTTACTTCAATCTCGCAAAATTCATTTTAAGAATTTTTTACCACCATACGCGCAATCAATTATTGTTGAATTTTATTGTCTATAAATATTTATCTGGGGAAAGCTACAAACAGCTAATGTTCGTGATTGCATAGAAATTGTGCAGCCGACATTTCCAGTCAGGTACAATGTATGCAAGACTACTAGAACTGAGAACAACATACCTAATTTTGCTTTCCATATATATGCAATGCAGTTTGATCCTTGGTAGTCAGTTTGCCGTCGTACTCTGATGACGATCATGGAAGGTTGAAACGCGTCAGTGCGTTGCGAGTGGCGCTAGTTCTTTTAATGTTTTTCGACGACTGGTTAAATACAATGGCATTGGTGTTTACTTCAAGTTTGCAAACTTGATCTAAAGAATTGTTACCACCACCCGCGCAATCATGTATTGTTTAATTGTATTGTATATATATATATATATATATATTCAGTACAACTTGAACAGTTAATGTTCGTGACTAGAAAGAAATTTTGCAACCCGACATTTCCAGTCACATACAATGTATGCAAGACCACTAGAGGTGAGAGCCGCATTTCTAATTTGCTTTCCATATATATGCAATGCGGTTTGATTCTCGCTAGTCAGTTTGCCGTCGTACTCTTCGTACCTTTCTTTTCTTAATAGGGCAAAGTTAGCTGCGAGGTTTGATTTGTTTATGACGTGAAACAGTGAAAACCGCAAGGAAGCTATATTGCTGATGTCGCCTTGCCAGAATGCTAACTTGGCCATAATGGTGTTATGGAGAGGTTTAGTTTGCCTCATTTCTGTGATTTATCCTGATAAATTTACTCATAGTAGCAATGTATTCCTTCTCTCTCTACCCCTCTCTCTCTCTCTCTCTCGTAAATCTCAATAATAATTTGTCTAAATTCACTTATATACGTTTTTTCACTCCTTATGGTTATATGGTAGTGAAGCATTAGTCACTTTACTTTTGTGTGGCTGGACATGATGATGATGATGATGATGATGTCGTACTCTGATGATGATCATGGAAGTTTGAAACGCGTCAGTTAGTTGCGAATGGCGTTCGTTTTTTGTGCTTTTTGACTACTGGTAAAATACAGTGGGATTGGTTTTTACTTCAAACACGCAAACTTGATTTAAAGAATTTTTGCCACCACCCGCGCACACAATTATAGTTCAATTGTATTTTATTGAGAAAGCTACAAACTGCTAATGTTCGCGACCGCATGGAAATTGTGCAGCTGACATTTTCAGTCACATTCAATGTATGCAAGACTATTAGAGGTGAGAGCCGCATATCTAATTTGCTTTCCATATATATGCAATGCGATTTGATCCTCGGTAGTCCGATTGTCTTCGTACTCTGATGATGATCATGGAAGGTCGAAACGCGTCAGATTGTGCGACTGGCGGTAGTTTTGTTATGTTGTTCGACGAATGGTTAATTGCAATGTAATTCGTGTTTACTTGAAGCTCCAAACTTTATATAAATAATTGTTAGGACCACCTGCACAATCAATTATTGTTTAGTTGTATTGTCAATATATGTGTGCGACGAAGGCTACAAACAGCTAATGTTTGCGACTGCATGGAAATTGTTTTGTTACGTACAATGTATGCATGACTACTGGAGGTGAGAGCAGCATACCTTATTTTGTTTTCCATATATATTCATTGCGGTTTGATCCTCGACAGTCAGTTTGCCGTCGTACTCTGGTAATGATCATGGAAGGTCGAAACGCGTCAGTGCGTTGCGACTGGCGCTAGTTTTGTTATGCTGTTCGACGACTGGTTAAATACAATGGGATTGGTGTTTACTTCAAGCTCGCAAACTTGATTTAAAGAATTTCTACCCCCAACCGCGCAATCAATTATTTTTCAATTGTATTGTCTATATATAAATCTGTGGAGAAAGCTACAAACAATTTATATTCGTGACTGCATAAAAATTGTGCAGCCGAAAATTCCAGTCACGTACAATGTATACGAGACTGCTAGAGGTGAGAGCCGCATATATAATTTTTCTTTCCATATATATGCAATGCGGTTTGATCCTCGGTAGTCAGTTTGCCCTCGTACTCTGATGATGATCATGGAAGGTCGAAAATAGACCGTCATGGAGTTCTTTCACACCCAAACGATGAAATGTCTGACTGACATTTTTCTGACCATGTGGCGTGGGAAACATTATTGCATTAGGTCCTCCGGAAACCGGAGTAAAGTGAGCGGTGAAGAAACGTTCTTCGTTGTTATTTGATAATATTTCTTCTGGAGATTTAAAGCTGAATATGCCTCATCCCACATTATGTATCGAAGAAAAGTGCTCTGTTATGGTAACAGATACAAATCAACCTTAATCAACTAGTTTAACAGACGATAGTTACCACAAAACTTCCATTATGTGAGTTCAGATTTTGGAACAATCATTTTTGTGGATGCAAATTTTGAACTTGACCTTCTATGAATTCCCAATTTTCGCAATTACTGAAACTCTTCAACCACAACATGTTTCTTGTGCTGTACTACAGGTTGAGTCTTGGATGAACAAGGTAAAAATCCTACCACATAATATAGTTGCTCTAAATCTGTCCTCAACACATTTCGAATGGCAGTAAAACGTTGCAGCAATGAAAATATCACATTTGCCACATTTTTGTTCTATGTGAGTATAGTGTCATCCCTGAAGATGGGACGGGAAATGAACTCCAAAAATTTTGTAAAAAATCGGAAAATCTCGTTTCAATAACATTTTCAGACAAGAAGTGGTTGGGTGGCTTCAGAGTGTTCGGACCAGTAAGAATCCATCAGTCAACTAAAAAATCTGTTCACCTGGAAATGTAAATGAATCAAGATTTTACCGACCTGCGAGTGTAAAAAACTGTCCCGCAACTGTCAATTGCAATGTCAGTTCGAAAGATAACAGCACTGCGTGAAACCTCATTCCTTGGAAGGAATACATCAGAAAGGCCTGAGATAGATGTAATGTGTATCTGCACTGTAAATGCAATACATTTATATAACTATTGATTTGTTTTCAGACAATGAAAATTGGGCATTTCATTTTAATTGAATTAAATGTTATCGGAACCATGGTTATAATCAGTTTCAATTTTGTGACGTCTAACTTTAATTATTGAATTCCAATAGGTTAAATAAGTCACTTAATTTAGACTGACTGCCTATTTGAAGCTAAGTCTATATAAAGCCAGATGTTTTGCAAATAATTCAGAATTCTCCGCTGGTTTGTTCAAACGAGGTCAGAATGCTAAAAAATTGACAGTTGCGGCTGCAACGTTTCATTTAATGAGCTATGACTACTCTGTTTCTTTTCGTCATCAGCGATGCGGAGATTGCAGCAACAGGAGGCTTCCAGAAAGCGGTAGGGCCGCCAAAATCGTCCCGTAAATTGGCTGGACCAGTTTGAATTACCTTACCTATTGATATCAATTCTCTTTAACTAGTCGTATGTGATGTGATTATAATTTAGAATTAAGTATCTCCAACTAATGCAAGTGTGTTACACTTTGCGATCGCGACAGGGAAACGTTGTCTGCGGATTTCTTTTCCATATATTTATTTCATGTTAATATAGTTCTCAATAAAACTAGAATCTTTACCAATTATAGGTTTTTATGAATAATCAAGCAATCAATGTGAATTTTATTACAGTTACATACTGTTTGTTG